>JAXGGA010006050.1:0-72963 GCA_038373865.1 Uloborus plumipes
GTTTTATGTTTAAATTGGTATAGTTTCATACTTAAGTAAGTTGAATTTTAATTTAAGTGATGATTTAGTTAATTCATTGTCAAATTAATAGATTTGATTAATTGAATGTGATGTTCTAGTGTACTCCTCAGAGTACAGGTGGGGAGTATATGCAAAAACTTTTTAAGTTTAAGTTAAGTTCTTTAAATTGGCAACAGGGTTAGCCTTTGATTTAAGTATATATACTTTGGAGAGTGTGTGATAAGTGTTATGTTATGTTACTTATTCTTCATTTTGTTCGTTTCAGTTGTTTGATTTCTTACATTTATGTTAGTTAATTTTCTTGTGTTAAATTTAATAAATGAGTTAGAATTTTAATCAGTGTTGAATGTTGTTCTTCCCGCGTGGCAGTTGAAAGTAGGTTTGGCGAAAACTGTTAGAGAACAGAAAATGTTTATAGTCAAAGAATTTCTAAGTTAGGTACATAAGATGTTTTCCCCAATGTAGTCAGTCACAAGGATATAAACTAATGATGGGACTCATTTTACGTGTAATGTTTGGAAATACTTGACTCCAGTGCGATTGATTTTACAGGGTGCGACAGAGAAACTTGCTGATTTTAATTGGATGCTAATTAGCAAAGAGTGGGAAGAGTCTCATTTTAAAGAGAGGGTCCTGAAGTTTTGTTATCTCATAGTTTAGTTTTCGCCATGCGTTGGACAAAGGAGCAACGAGCGTTCGCCGCCGAATCTTACTTTTCAAATAATCTTTCGGTGGTCGCCACTCAACGTGCCTTCCGAACTCGGTTCAAAATTCAGCCCGTTGTTCCCATTCCTGGCTGGGAATCGACTGTTTTGTGGGTGAAAACATTCAGGGAAAGTGAGAGTGTGGCAAACAGAGGCCCAGGAGGTCAACGGATTTCCAGAACCCTAGAAAACGTCGAAAAAGTGAGGGAGTCGTTTTTGCGCTCTCCCAGGCGTTCGGCGCGTAAACACGCTGCTGCTTTGGGGATTTTTGATTGGACACTGAGACGAATTCTTCACAACGAACTCCAGTTTCCTCCCTACAAACTTGCTGTGGTTCACCAGTTGAGTGATAACGTCTCCTTGAAAGGTGACGTACCGTGGCTGGCCCGCTCTTCCGATTTGACACTCTGTGACTATTTTTTATGGAGGTATCTCAAATCGATCATTTACAACGACAAGCCCCGGACCCTGCAATGCCTGGATAACAACATCCGGCTTGCTATCACCAACATCCCATCGTCGATATGCTCGAAAGAGTGCAACAAATCTAGGGTACATGAGTGCATCATTAACAGGGGCCGTCATTCTTCCCGATGTAGTTTTTAAATCTAACTAATATAAAAATTCAGAATGGGTACCATATCTTATAAAAAGTAGTAAACTGATACATGATGTACTTTTCCCTTAGTTGACTTTTCAAGTCTGCAAGTTTCTCCGCCGCACCCTGTACCAAGCTTATAACATTTCCGATTTACCTAAACATTATTTGTAGCTTGCATTTGTATTTAAGGTGTGTAATACAATTTTTTAGTTTGTCCAGTCAGAAAAAATTGCCATTGTTTACAGGAGTAGCCATTGTGTGTATAGATATGCATTTTAATGTTGAAAAATTCATGAACGAGTGTCACTAAAACACCATACCCGGTCGAAACCCGGGCAGGGCCGAGTACCCGGCTAGTAATCACTAAATTAAAACTACATGTTGCTTTTAAGAAACTTTGTTTTGTTACATAAATGTTTCTCATGTTACTGAAAAATGAAGAATTGAAAAAAAAATTGTTCAGCTGTGCTCTCTTTTCCTTACTCTAAAATATGCATTTAAAATTTACTTGGAAAAATATTTACGATTTCTTATGCCTTCTAATATATTGTGCCAGTATCTACCGCAAAAAACTTGTGGCAAGTTCTTAAATTACGTTCGTGGAAACGCCGATTCTACCACCCTAACAATTATCTTAATTATCTTGATTACTTCACTGTAAACAATCTCATTTTTGACCAAGTCTTGAATGAGTCATCACTCTTACATCAACCAGTAGTGTGCCAAAAAATCAATTAATTTTTTTGCGTCAAATATAGTTCAGATGCATTAAGCTTCTGTTAATGATATCGAGATTGCTAGTTTCTTGGAATAATATGAATGTCAACCATCATCAAGAGGTGTTTGAGCGATCATTACAATAATTCTCTCATCAAACTTGATACTTGTGCACACTGCAAAAAATAAGTTGTTGTTTTTACAGTATAATACTGAAGGCAGAGGTTTCAGTTTATAACTAAAAGTGCAGTAATAAACTATAAAATAGCTATGTTAGTTTATTAAAGTAAAACTAGCAATTTTAGTTTATTACCATTAAATTTGCTGTATTATATTGTAAAAGCAACAGTGAAATACTGGCAAAAGAGGTTTCAGTATAAAACTGTAAACTTGCAGTTTATCACTCTAAACTAGCAATTTTAGTTTACTTGAGTAAAATTAGAAAATTTTCCAGTTTAATACTGTAAAATTAACTGTAATTTAATGTAAAAACTGCATTCATTTTTTTTACAGTGCAGAATGAATTTAGTATATTTTCATATCACTGAATAGAGAGAAGTATTGTAATATAATACAAGACATATAAAGGTAAAATATTATTTCTAAGTCTGTATTGCAGTAAATTATTCAAATTCTTCGAAAAATGTTAGAAGAAGAGAAAAGATAAATCGGCAGAGTGAGATTTAGACATGAAAGCAACTACAAATGTGCTATAGCAACATTGGTTGTTAACAACACACAACCAGATAAAGTTTAAAACTAAATACAAAGAGCAAGCTTTGGCAATTTATTTTGAGTTTTTCTTTAAAGATTTCAAACATTTTAGGCGTGCGATTTTACTAGTCATACCTTCACCTGATCTACATTTTGCTTCTGGCTCTTAAGTAATAAGTTTTTTTTTTTGTTTAAGTGGTAACTTTTATGTGCTTTCAAATAAGAAAAATTTTACATGTTAAACAACGCACAAAGTTAAGTTTTTGTAATTTTTTTTTAATAGCTGTCCTTTCTCTTTTCACCAGAAACTAAACCCCAAACTCACCCAGAAACTAAAACAACGCAGGTCTACCTTTTTGTACTTCCTATTTAAAAAGCTCCCTTTTACCTAAAGTAATGACTTTTATATTTCGCACTTGAATTGATAACTTTTTGGTTTTATTGTTGTCATTTATCATTCAAAATTCCATTAAAAGTATTTCTTGTGATTTTCGCGTAATTTAATATATCAGCCAAAATGAATAAATGAATGAATAAATATATAAATATAAATAAATAAATAAATAATAATAATAAATTTTTCTTGAATACTTCTCTTTACAAATATAGATACGCTAGACATACTAAATCCAAATCCAAGTGGGATTTCCGATATTTGGACAGTTTTAGAGACTGTGGAAACGAATTTCAAAACCTTTAATGAAAATTCATCTCACAATTTTCCAAAAGAAGTAGACTAAAATTTGTATCGCCATTTAAAATAAATGCAATTTTATCTACATTTGAGAAAAAAACCGTTGCACAAAAAGTTTAAGCAATTATATAACACAACACAATATTTTCCTGAAAATATATAATATCTTGTTCAAAAAAACTAATAATTATTTCTTAAGGAAAAAATATGTTACATTCTTATTTGTTCTAAGTCTAAAAAGTGAAAAGAAAAGTTAGGTGCTTGTTATCAGTGCTTGTCAAAAAATATTCAGAATATTACTGCAGTTATGTCGATGTTTAGTGTCGATGAATTGTTAAATGATAGAAAAGTTTCATTATGGTATACGTCCAAAATATCGCAGCCGAAATGTCGCGAGCCAAAATGTCTCGGCCAAAATGTCGCGGGTCAAAATGTCGCTGGTCCAAAATGTCGCAAGTCAAAATGTCGCCGGACCAAAATATTGCCGGGCCAAGATGTCGCCGGGCCAAGATGTCGCGGTCCAAAATGTCGCGATTCAAAATGTCGCCGGGCCAAAATGTCGCCGGTCCATGCAATATAGTTTAGCATTAATAGTATTAAATATATTACTTTTATGTTTGTAAAGAACGTAAATTTTATCTTTTATTCAGAGTTGCATACAGGGCCTGATTATCCAAAAGCAAGAGAAGCTTGAGCTTCCCCTAAAAAAATTTCAGGGGGCCCAAAAATGACTGAAAACTTGTGATTTAAAATTCTAGTTTCTTCTTTTAAATGCATATATCTAAAGGTAATTGTAAGCATCAGAACTGGTTTAATAAAATGTTTCTGGAAATTTTTAAAAGTGAAGACACATTCCACAAAACATTAATCCCACAACAAGCTATTTTTAAATGTTTTATTTAACCCAATTTTTTTACAATGTACTTTTATTATGTTTTATTTTTTCTTTGAAGTAATAAATCTAATTTAACATAAATCATAAAATTGCAATTCATCCATGTGTATTATGTTTGAAAATTCTATATATTAGTAGAGGAAGGGAAGACTTTAGTCTGAATTCTGCTTGGGCAGCTCTTAGAAATGATATGTACCCTCAGTAAGATTTGTTTCAATGTCTCAAGAGTGTAGAAATACCCCCCTCACTCGCCTCAAAAATCAGGGGCCTCAAAATGAGACAGAGCTACCTTTATGGGTTAATCGGGCCCTGGTTACATACACACAAACAAACCCACATGTGAAACTAATAAAAGCGTATGAAAAAGGAAGAAATGTAGCGTCCCTGGGCCCTAAGTACAGCGCTGAAAAAACTATGGCATTATTTCAGTACTGAAAAATTCACTATTTCAGTCTATTTCAGTACTGAAAGCTTAAATTATTTCAGTACTGAAATAATTTAAGCTTTGGAAGAAATCAATTTAGGTACATTTTTATTAATAAATTAATCTAATTTTCTAAACTACTACGTTTAAAAAAAGTTTCTAAACAGGTGTGTTTATCGTATCGTGATAAGCGTATTAGTAAAATTGAGCTACATAATTAAGCTGCAATGAATTTGTGAATTACTGGCTACATTAAATCTGTACTATTTTAAAACTGGGAAACATTCTAGCTGAACAATATGCTCTTAGCGTCATTTTGGAACGGCTACATTTTGGGCTGGCAAGATTTTGGACCGGTGACAATTTGGACCGGTAACATTTTAAGCAGGCGAGATTTTGGACTGGTGACAATTTGGACCGGTAACATTTTAAGCAGGCGACATTTTGGACCGGCGACACTTTGGGAAGGCGACATTTTTGACCGACGACATTTTAGACCGGCGACATTTTTGACCGGCGACATTTTGGATTGGCGACATTTAGGATTGGTGACATTTTGGATTGGTGACATTTTGGATTGGTGACATTTCGGCCCGCGACATTTTGGCCCGGCGACATTTTGGACCGGCGACATTTTGGCCAGCGATATTTTAGCTCGCGACATTTTGACTAGGCGATGTTTTTAACCAGCGACATTTCGGCCCGCGACATTTTGGCCCGCGACATTTTGACCTGGCGACATTTCGGCCGCTACATTTTGATCCCAAACCGTTTATTATGATGTAAAACTATCGTTAACAAATTGAAGCATTAAACATAAACAAAATATTATATCCTAAAAAATTTAAAAATATTTAAATTAAAAAGAAAAGACAACTTCAGTTGCAAAGTTTCTGAGTGAAAACTCTAATAGAATCGTTATTTCAATTTTAAAGCGATAAATGTCTTCATTAGATAAATGAATTACAGTAAATTCTCTGTAACGAGACTTTGCTATAATAAAATTCTTTAACTTATTCTGAATTAAAAAAAAAAAAATCATTTTAAAATAATTTTTTAGTATTATGGAATGGAAGCATTAATTCAAACTGAGTTAAAGAAGTTATTTTGATGAACTAAACATTATCACACACTCTAGCATTTTTTAGAAATATTCTTGAAAACACAGTATTATTAAAATTAAGATTAAAATAATAATAATTTTTAAAAAACACTGAAAAAAAGATTAATTTATGCAAAAAAAGTGAAAAAAATTTAAACACTGATTTTAAAAATATGAATTATAAAAAACAAATGAGTAACAGCAAACATTAGAAGAAATCCAAAGTCATGTTTTTCTTTCACAAATATTTCAATTCCAATTCTCGAATTACAATTTACTTGAACGAGTTTTACACATCTTCATCGTACTATGATCTCAAGCAGATGCAACAATTATTGCAAAAGATTTTCATGAAATCTAAGATTGTATTCTGAGAAAATGTTTCTTAATGAACAACGGATGGCCTCATTCATAGATGTGAGTGAAATCCTAAAATATTGCTGATTGTTGTACAACAAAATTTATAAGTCAAACGCAATTCTCGGAAATATTTTTCACTGATTTTAAGCTAGGAAATAATGCAGCTAAATTCCTGGACTCAAGCCTTGACCTTTTGCTTGAACTTGGAAGTAATAGGGCGAGTTTATAAAAGACATCGCCTTAAATTCCGTCATTATGGGGAAATCCAGAGCTCTTTCGCGGATGTTTTTTTATTCGTAGTTTAAAGTTCATAGAGTTAAGAACGGAAAACGTTTCGCAATTTTATAAACTGCCGGGTAGCGGAACATTTTAGTTTTGCAAAGGCAATGTTATTTAATATACGTTTTGAGAAAGAATTTAATATTTCCATTTTAAACGGTGAACACATTGCAAAAAATGAACTGTTGTTTTTACAGTATAATGCTGGCAGCCAAGGTTTCAACTTAAAAATGTAAAATACACAGCAATAAACTGTGCAACTAGCAATTTTTACAGTTTCTTACTGTAAAGTTAGCTGTATTATACTGTAAAAACAGCATCGTAATACTGGCAGCAGAGGTTTCAATTTAAAAATGTAAAATGCACAGTAATAAACTGTACAACTAGCATTTTTACAGTTTCTTACTGTAAAGTTAGCTGTATT
Source organism: Uloborus plumipes (assembly GCA_038373865.1). NCBI lineage: Eukaryota > Metazoa > Arthropoda > Arachnida > Araneae > Uloboridae > Uloborus > Uloborus plumipes. The sequence continues at coordinate 6,936 of JAXGGA010006050.1, forward strand.
ATACTGTAAAAACAGCATCGTAATACTGGCAGCAGAGGTTTCAATTTAAAAATGTAAAATGCACAGTAATAAACTGTACAACTAGCATTTTTACAGTTTCTTACTGTAAAGTTAACAATTTTACAGTTTATTGTCGAAAATTTTAGCTGTATTATACAGTAAAAACAACATCATAATACTGGCAGCAGAGGTTCCAGTTTAAAACTAAAATGCACGGCAATAAACTGTTTAATTAGCAATTTAAAGTTTCTTACTGTAAAGTTAGCAATTTTACAGTTTAGTGCTGTAAAAGTAGCAATTTTATAGTTTAATACTGTAAAATTGGCAATTTTTATAGTTTATTACTATGAAATTAGCTGTATTATACTGTAAATGCAACATTCATTTTTTACAGTGTAGTTAGGTTTTAATAAACTACCTTTTCTATTGGAATATTTTTTGGAATTCTGCAGTAGAAAGCTATGTTAAATTGTAGCACCGTCAGTTAAGGTGACTTTAAACCACGTAGGTTAGCTTTGCATCAGTTAAAATTTTGCAGATTCTAATTCAAAATAAATTGTAGAAGGTGTAAATATTGCACTTGACTTGAAAAGTCTAAACTATTAGTTTTCTACATATTATGTTTCAAAACAAGATAGTTACAATGTACACAGCTGATCATATTATCTAATTGCCTGCAGTTAATGTGTGAGAGCCAATTTTTAAAGCTGATTTAAAATAGTTTTAATTTCTCCCTCCCTTCATTATATTCTATATAGTAAACTATAAAGACATCACAATGCAATGAACTAACAGTACTGAGTTTTTGAGCACATAAAATTTTTTTCCAGAATCAAAAATACTAAAATAATTTTAGTAAAAGAATTATTTATGTCATTTTTTACAGGGCTGAAAATTTCTTTAAATGGCATGTTAACCTTGAACAAGGCTAATAATTCATTTGAAATGTTTCTAAACTTATTTTTCTTAATTTTGTATTCATGTTTAATTCTTCAGGATTTAATTCTTTCAGCTTTACTCTAGTGGGTGCAATAACACTATTAAAACAAACACTAGGACTAAATTAAGAATTTAAACAGCCCCCGACCCTGATTGCCGATCTTATAAGACGAACTTCAGTGGTCGGTCATAAAGAATTTTAAATCTAAGCATACTTCATTGCGTTCGAGAGGATATGGTAAACAAGGAAAAGGAAAGATGTTCCTTACTATTTTAATTTGGCTGACAGAAAAGGAGAATAAAGAGGGAAAATTGAAATTTCTTACACTAAAATCAATTACGAGTACTTTAATTTTTAACATAAAAACTGGCAACATATGAACATTTTAAATCATTGAGTTTTCTTTCCTCTTCGGCCAACAATGACATCGGTTTGCAATCTTTTTATTTAAAGACTTAGGTCCAAAAATCGGTCCATCCGAGAGTGCCACAGACAGAAACACACATCGACAGCTACACAGACACGTCAAACTTATAACTCTCTTTCTTGTTGCGTCAGGAGTTGAGAAGAGCTATGTTGATTTTTTCTAAAGCAGCAAATAAAATTTAAATTAAAAAATTGAGAGACGAAATAGGCGGTACATTTAAAGCTACTCACAGTAAGCTGTATACCGCCTTTCTCGTCTCTCAAATTTTTAATTTAAATTTTATTTTCTGCTTTAGAATGAATCAACATATAAAGATATAATTAGATCAACTGAAATGTTTGACAGTTGACATCAAGAAATTATATATTTATTTCATTTCTGCTTTTGTAAACAACAGCACATTCATACTATTTCTTTCGTTTCTTACTTCTTTCAGCTTAAATTATAACCTCATCGCAGAAAATAGGCTAGCTTCAATTAAAAATATCGAAAGCAATTTTTGGTTACATGAGAAACACATTCTTACACTTTTTTCATTAGGATAATAGCTACTACTTAATTAAGTATGACATGATTTAGTTCATATAGAAACAAAGGGTCAGTTCAAATCCGTTTTCCTTTTAAGTTTCCAAATGGTGTTTCAGAATGATAAATAGATTAGAAGTTTTCCACGCAAAATGAAAAAAGTTCCTTTCTCACGCAATAAATACACTGGTGGAAAAAAAAAATCCCAACACCAAGAAAAAATTGCCGTAGAGTAATGAAATTTGGGTAATGCAATTGTCTAGTTAACATGTTTAATTGATTAAATGTACAAGATCACTGGCTAATTTAAGCTCAAGAAAATGCTGTGCAAATGTGAAATTATGTTAATTTAATAGAGGGTGTAACCTCCAGAATTTTGAAGGCAAGCCTGCAAGCGTGCATGCATTATGTCATACAGGTGCCGAATGTCACTTTGTGGTATGGAGCTCCATGCTTGTTGCACTTGCTGTGTCAATACTAGGACCGTCATTGCTGAGTGTGGATGATGCTCGAGGTGCCATCCCATGATATCCCATACGTTATCAATTGGAGACAGACATGGTGATTTTGCAGGTCATGGTAACATGTCAGCACTCTGTAGAGCACATTGTGTTACAGCAGCGATTTGAGGGCGAGCGTTATCGAGTTGGAAAACGCCCCATTGAATGCTACTCATGAAGGGCTGTACCACTGGTTAAATTAACAGACTGACGACAAATTTTCAGTCAGTGAGTTTGGGATAACCGCAAGAATGCCTCTGCTGTCGTAGGAAATTGCTCCAGAGGCCATAACTCTAGGTGTGAGTCCCGTGTGTCTAGGCCGTAGACCGCTTGGATGCAGCCGGTCCCCTGGCCTCCTTCTGACCAATATACAGCCACCACTGGCACTAATTCAGAATCTGTTTTCATCAAAAATTACAACAGATCTCCAGTCCGACCTCTAGTGAGCTCTGTCGTGGCACCACTGCCGTCGGAAAAGGCAATGGTTTGCAGTCAATGGAATACCGGCTACAGGCTGCCTAGCTCGGAGGTGTAATTGAAGTAAACAGTTTCTTACCGTTCCTCGGGTCACGACGGTACCAGCTGCAGCTCGAATGTCAGCCGCAGATGCAGTACGATGCGCCACAGCCGTACGCAAGATTCGGCGATCTTCCTTCTCAGTCGTGCCACGTGGCAGCTCGGAACTCGATCTTCTTGAAGTAGTACCATCCCTTGCGAATAGCTTCCAATAATCATGCATGGTGGAAACATTCCCACCCAAGTCTTTCTGCAATATCGCGAAATGAAAATCCACCTTCTCGTAGCCAAATTGTACGACCTCGTTCAAACTCAGTGAGCTGTTGATAATGTCTTCTTCGTCTTCTTAAAGGTCTTCCTGGCTAACATGAACGCAATTCGTCAAATTTCACAGAAAAATAATACACACGAGCTTCACAACACGCTTTTAAAATAAGCCTTATTTGCATGTTCTGAGTGACGCCAGCTGCGCCACACTTATGCGTGGAACACGAAATTTCAATCGATGTCATCTTTCAGTTGTATAAACACGCCTACCAAATTTCGTTTATCTAACACAAGTCTTTCTTGGTGTTGGGATTTTTTTTTCCGCCAGTGTAGTAAAAGTAGTTTTTCTTTGAAGTTATTTCCATGAAGAAGTCTGTTAAATGGATTTTAGCCCAATAGAAAAGTCAGTTTTTTTTAAAATATTTATTAACGTACAGTCAGTGTGATGAAAGTTGGAGAAAACAGAAAATACAGCGAAAATAATTTCATTTTATACGCGTAGCTGATAAAATAATTATTTTTGCAGATAGGAAACGAAAATGCTTTGACATTTTAATTTCGTTACGCGCTTTAGTATACAGAATAATTCTTGTGAGTTAAATATCTTTTTCTGAAGGAATTTCGAAGACTTGTGTGATAGAAATGTTCAAAAGAAGATACAAATCTTCTTTGAGTTTTTCCTTTCCTTTGGGTGAGCAGTCTAAACTAAACCAAACAAACATTTTTTTGTGAACAGCTTAAAAAAACTTAACATTAGAGTCTATGTAGTGCCTATTCTGTAAATAATACCAATTGCAGTAATTGAAATTCATAATCTTGACTTTAGTCCAGGAATGGATGAAGTGACGAACTGTACACTTGATCCTTTTCAAAGACTGCAATTCAGTAATTTTTACGCACTTAGTTGACACACTGCTGTGAGCCTTAGGCTATAAAAACATGCAGACAAATGTATGGAAAGGGGAACTAATGTACCAATGAAGCATTTGCAGAGTAACGAAAAGAAATCACATTAAACATTTGTGCTGTTAGTAAACGGATTATTTTCTCAATCTTGCAAGGGTGTGGAATTTCATTTTCTTCCTGTGAATATCAGTTAATAAACTATTCCTCTTGGTTAACTAATTAATATAGACACCCTATATATAATAAGTTATTTTTATAAAAATGTTGTAATTGAAAATACATTTATCACTATGTGTATGCTCGTACTTACAATTAAAGTAGATTGGGGTAAGACGCCGTATTGGGGACGATGCCGTATCACGTGTTTCGACGACAGGCATCAAAAAAACAGCTAGCCAAGCAATTAGAATGAAGGAACATGCTCAATGAGAGTACACTCAAATTGGCTTTGATTTACCGCAGGTTTAAGAGATGTTTTTACAGTGTTTTGTCATTTTTACTGCTCTGATGAGTACCCGAAATAGTGCTAAAGGGTCATTCCATAGTGACTAACGTAACATTCAGAGCTGATTTTGTAAATGTTTTTACTTGTAACTTAAAGGATGAAAAATATTTTATAGTTATGCTGGTGGATTTACAATGTACATGGTATCTATGTATCATACATGGTATCTATGTATCATACATGGTATCTATGTATCATTTCAGCTAAAAATTTAAAACAAAATTTCTGAAAGTAGATATTTTTTCAACCAAAGTAGCAGCGTGACTAACGTAACATTTTTGCAACCCTGAAAATTAATGCTCATGTTGTGAGGCAAAAATTTCTCAAAGTTAATCAAGTGTTAAAAATTGAATGATATATTTGAAAAATGTGTAACGTTGGCTTGTAAAAACATAAAACACATTTTTTAAATCTTAATTTTTTTTAGTCTTAAGTGTCACTTTTACTCAAGATGGAGTGTGACTAACGTAACGTGACTAAGGGCCGTGCTCCACATCGACGTAAAGCAGAAAAATTGGGCAGAAGCGTAAAATTTTCCTTTTTCGGTTTCGGTCGCTTTTCGGTCGGACGCGTGCTCCACTTGGGCAGAATTTTTTTTCTGCGCAGAAAAAAAGCCATCTGACGGAATAATCCTTGCATTTTCATTGGATATTTGATATTTAGATAACAAATAGGAGAAATGACACATAATAAAGCATTACTGGAATAATATGATTGGGTGAAAGATTGGCAACAAATAACGGAGCTTTAATAGTTATTTAATTTAGTTGGCATGGAATTATCCGTCATGATAGATTTTTATGAGCCAAGTCATGTTTTATTTACTTGGCGATTTTTTATTTTCACTTTAAACGGATACATTTAGCGGAAACAAACCAAACTGGCAATAAAATTCCCATTCAGTAATTTTGCGAATTTCGCTGAGCATTGCAATTATTTTCTATTGTTTAAATCTTAAAAGTTGTTTTTTTTTTTTATTTCAAGAAAAAAATAGCTTTTTTTTGCTGTTGAAGAAGACATAGTAAGCATTAAAGGTGCCACAAAGCTTCAGCGTTTAGTAGATGTTTTGGCGAAAAATACAGCAAATGCAGCATGATGACATAAAATTTGATTTGATGGTTGTGAATATATTATTTGTTGTTTTGAGTTTTTACATTTTAAATAGACATTATGACGGCTTTGGTGCTAATCTTTTTGAATAAACGCGTAGACACTGTTTCCATACCGTTCGCAATTGTACTATATATTTTGCGAAATGAATTTATAGCAACGCTATGTTTTCGTGGTCGTATCGGGTTCTCAAAATTGTGTCTGTTATTGTACCTAAAAAAAAATATCAGTGCCTGCTTACCTTGCCAAGTAATTTAGACCCTCAAAACCATGAAGCATTCAAATATTTTTTGAACACGCCGTCAAAAATAAAACACGCAACCCATAACTTAAATAAATTAAAAAATTCATTAATACGTAAAATAACCTACACACTCTAATTGCTAATCTTGAAAAATTTGCTATATTTAAAAATGAAAGTGTTTATCAAAATACAAAACATTTCACTAAAACTTTATTACACAACATTAGTTAGTTTTATTCTCGCCAAGCGATCAATAACTCAGCCAAAGGTCAAATCTTTTTTTTTTTTAAAGCTCAATTAAAATAAGTAAATAGAGCGGAATTAACCATATCTTTCCAATCTCGCCAAGCAATCAATAACTCAGCAAAGCATGGAATAAATTGTAAGTTCATTAGAATATAAATCGGCCGAAGCACCATTATTTATTTCGCATCTCGCCAAGAAACTATATTCCTGTAATCTCGCCGAGTTTTGAATGGAATAATAAAAATCTCGCAAAGGATAGGAATTGTTGACATGATTACATATTACGAAATAGTGGACTTTAAAAGCCTCAACTGAAAGCTTATTTTGAGCATTTCGCTAGTTGCTCCCCCCCCCCCCTTTGCTTTTTTCAATTGATTTTTTGTCATTAAGTTTTTGGTATTTTCTCACTTCTCTTTTGAATGTTTTCCAAATGCACTTTCGTTCATGCAATGGCGGCCGCCAAGGCTAGAAATGTTTACATCTCACGATGAATTTCTATTGGCTGTTGGATAAATTAAAAATGCAAAATTTTTCGGTCCTCTATTACGCCGTGATTACGCCGCGTAAAAAGGAAAGTACCCGGATTTTCGGATTCTGCCTTCAATTTCGGTCGCGTTTTACGCTCATGTGGAGCAGGGCCCTAACGTAACCATCGAATAACAAGCAATAAACACACTACAAACTATTTATTATGGCTAATCTCAGTGATAATTACAATACTTTTTGAATTTTTTTTTACTTCTTATGTTGCATGATTTTTATTTATTTATATATTTTTTGATATTTTTTTCACTTCCGTATTTTTTTTGTTCGGCTGAGGTTGACATTTCCATGGAATGACCCCAAATGCCTTTGGCTAAGGAGACGTATTATCGTTTGGGGAAGATACCATAGGTTTACGACACTGCCAAGTAAAAACAATGATCCTACTTGAAACATAGTCCTAGAAAACTACACTGAACCGTTGGAAAAATTATGATTCGATGAAGTACATTATATGCAGCAGTTGGCATAAAAATTGAGTACGGCTTCTCCACCTATGACAGTTTGCCTTGCCGAAATGGAACGGTTTTGCAATCATTAATTGTAGGGAAAAAATTCTTTTCAATGCGAAACTTATTTTTTTATCAATCACAAAATTCCATACTTTGTGGAGAAATTGGATTTTAAAAAATAAAACCAATGCCCTATTTTATATAAAGGAGAGTCAAAAACTAAGTCATCTTCCCCCCAGTCTACCTTATAGGAAAGGATTTGATTTTCAAAAGAGGCCCACAAGTCAAAAAACTTAGAGAGCCACCGTTTAAAAGCGAACGTGATCGAATTCGGAAGTCTTCCTCATCCTGGAAGGCATACCACTTTCACTGCCCTAATAATCGGTTACGAGCTTTAAAAAAATCCCGAGGGGCCCAAGGAGGCTCTCGAAAGGACAAGGAACTCACTTTCTCCCCGTCAAATGAGAAATGGTCTTGTAAAAAAAAGGACTAAGTTAATGTCGAAACCACAAGAAGGACCGTCCGTCTCTAATCTTGCGCAAGCTTCACCCTTGATGGGGCCCGCTCTAATAAGCCGTCTTTTCTTTACTATGAACATATAGCAGACCTGATCCATCAAGTATCTTTAATAATTCAATAAGAACCCGTTCTTTGTGTTTCGAAAAATCGGGTAAATTTCGTAATTTTCATTATCGGTTTCGGAATCTTCGAAATCATCAGTAGAGGGCTTTACGTAAGGGATTTTCTAATATTTGTGCCATAAAATACTTTGTCGTGCTACTTTTAGCGCAAAATTAGAGTTTACCTATAAGCATTTTCGAACTTAAGCAATAAATGTTACTTAATAACCGCAAAGTAAATCATCTACAAATTTTGGGATGCCACTTCATGTCATACTAAAGAAACCGAAAGTAAAGTTATGCAATAATAATTGACGGGCTTGGAGGATGAAGGGGCTATGTTACGTTTTAAAAAATGAACACTCTGGACAATGATAAGCAATGGCTATAGGTAAGCAAATAAAACTTAGTACATCAAAAAGTAGATGTCATTAGACCAGTGTCATACGCACTTATAACGACAAACCAGAAAACAAAAAAGCTGCAACAACTGCAACAATAACTCTTTGAACTTTAATTACTCGCAATTTCGGTTTTGTCACATAACCCCTTCATCTCCCAAGCGCTTCAATTGTTCATATGGGAGAATTTCAAGATGGATATAGCTTTAAAAAAATCTTGAATTGTTTAACGTCAAAGCAGTGCATCTATTGCAGTATTTTGAAAAATAAAAATATATGTCACGTAACTTAAAAGCACATAAAAATATTCATATGATTTCGCACGCTTGAAAGGGCAGTGTCAAATTTAATGTATTATACTGCCGTCCTAAGCGCAAAAGTGGTATCTGCAGTCGAGCTCAAACTGAGATAAATCTCATTACATTTTTGCGTCACCATGTATTTGATTCAGATGATTTTTTCAGAATTTTTTAAAAAGTGCTTTCCGTTCTTAAATGACCATATAATATTGTATTCAAGTAAAATACGTCCCAAAGAGACACCTGGTGGTGATAACTCATTTTTAAAAAAAAGTGTAGATACCACTTTTCTGCTTAGCACGGCAGTGTATACCTGTGAGAGTACAGGAGCCTGTTGCCACTCACCTCGTAAAATAAGGCAAACCATTGGGTATTAATCGTTTATGTCCCAAATTAATTACAAAAATTTTGAAAATTAGTAGGGTCTAAGGCCCCCTAGGCCTTAGGGTTCCCAAGAAACTGTTTCTGATGACAGGAACCATCTGTCGGCCTCTCAGCGAAGTACAAGGAGTGGTACTTAAAAGCTTCAGCATAATTACAGCCATATAGGGTTCATAATATTAAATTAATATAAGCGGGACTTCTGAGTCCCGTCGGGGCCAAAAAGGTTAAGTGGACAAATACCGCCTCGCATTAACTCTCAGATCACTATGAAGTTTCTGTATCGGTTCTAGTAGTTATTTTCTTTGTTTTGATAGAAATAGGCGTTTATTTAACTTTTCAAAACGTAATTGATAATGAATAAATTATATTCGGGGGGGAGGGGGTTAAGCTAATCTCATGACAGGAATTAACGGAAGATTTTTGTAAATTGTAGCTGAAAAAATTAATGTGTTATGAACACTTTTCGGCTTTTACTTTTCTGACTTGAGTCAAACTAAGACAAACTCGAATGATTATTTATAAAATTTCTAGAGGTTCAATGCGCATTTCATCCTCAAAGATTTGATAAAATAATTTCCCTCCTATGCTAAGCATAAATTTATTGAAAAAATACTGTAGATACATTGTATTGGTTTATAGAGAAACATTCATTTAGACAATTTAAGGTAGCATGAGGAAATTTCAAGTTTTTTGGGAAATCTTGCTTATGCAGATATACCTCATATTCAGTGACTCAATCGGGAGCAAGATATTTTTTCAATCCCACTCCGGTTTAGTAGTTTTTAACACGAGATGTATTTAAACTATTTCTGTTTCTAGACAACACCAAACTGTCAATTTACTTATCAACATGACAGTGCTTTGTTTTGAGCCAACCTACCATCAGTGTCACTATCAAGAACGGTATTTTGCAATTGCCAAACCAAGCTGAGAATGGTTTCTAAGAAAATAAAGGGGCACTTTAAAGGTGCTTAAATAAAAAATAAGATTACATCTTAATGAAAATGCAATTTATGTGAAAGGAATATTATTTTCTCAGAATAGTTGTACCAGAACAGCGTTCCGGTTCTAGATTCTTATGCATCCCTGCGTTCCGGTTCTAGATTCTTATGCATCCCTGATTTAGCTGGATTTGTATGCATATGCTTTTATTCATTTTTGTGATGCTCTATTACGCCATCTATCTATATATATATAAATGGATGTATGTTTGTTCCTTATACAAATTCAGATTTCGTCGGATTTTCATCAAACTTGGCACAGAGGTTCTTTGATGCACTAGAATTCACATAGGTGGGATTTTGAAATTTAAAAAAAAAAAAAAATCAAAGCTCAAAATTCAATTTTTTTTTTTTGTCTCAAAATGGCCATTTTCTTTCAATTTTAAATATATAGAGTAATAGAGATAAGCCTTTAAGCATACAACTTGATAAAATGTAACACATTTAAATATGAGTATTTTCCAACAAAGATTGCGATTAACAAGGAATTGGTAATTTAAGGCTCACCTATTTCATTTTAGCATGAAATAAGTAAACATTGAATTTTAACCCGCACGACGCCGGGCCATATCCACTAGTAATACAATAAAAACCACCCTAATGACGAAACGTTATCCTGCTCACGTGACCACTGAACACATGCGTCAAACATAACGAAACGTATGGTTTCAAAAAGGAAACCAGTATATTACAGCGGCTTAGAGAACGACAATGATGAGTCGTAGCTGGGTGATGATGACGATGACCCAGATTATTAGATTCTTATCGGACAGGATATGGGGACAGAAATCTGCTTTTTTCTTTTTTGCTGGGAATTCGGAAGAAGTAGCGAAAGGTGGTTTTACTGCAAAATATGGGGAGAGCAATTGCATGAATTATAAAGCAGTAAGTAACCGCCCTTATACACCGCCAACTCGACCATTTCGATCCATGGACTGCAATTCTAATTTCATATTAGCTACCAGTTTTTTCGGCTCTCTTTGCTTTATAAGAGGATTTTTGCCTCCAACTCGACTACTTTCGTATTCCATGCTGATGAGAGCATAATAAGCTTGAAACTGCAGTCCAATAAATTGCATGAAGTTTATCATGTTGTAAACAGCCCGCACAACTAATTACAGGACTTTGTTGCAATTTCATATTTGCATTCAAATATTGAGTTTCATTGCTTTATCATGTTGGCATTACCACTTAATCTACTGTATAGTTTAGTAAACTTAATTTAAAGAAAAAAATATCAACATTTTTACGTTCACTTTTTGATTGCAAGTTGGTTTTTTTTTCTTGGTTCTGGAGTTTTACTTCTTAATTGAGACAGTGAGAAACAAAAATTTTGTAAGTGCCGAAATTAAACATTTAGATATACAGTGAAATCTGTGTATAACGATACTCAAGGGACCGAGAAAAAATATCGTTATAGACAGATTATCATAAAAAACAGTTTGAGCAAAAAGCTCAAACTGTTGGCTGGGACCAAACCAAAATATTATAATAGGTAGGTTTATCGTTATGTACAGTATCGTCATACACAGGTTTCACTGTAATCGGTGCAAATGGTTGCGGATAGTCCTCTATTTTGGGGAAAAAGGTGTTATTCCTGCTATGACTACGCAGAACTTTATTGAGAAACAAAATTTAATGACAGCTTACCTGGGATCTGAACTTTAAACATGTTTTACTCAAAATTTTAAGCCGTCCATTTACATAACTTTATATCTCACTGCACAGTTCTTCAGATGTTTTGTTTTCATGTAAATTTGGCTTTGTGGAAATTGTAGCTATTGGTGCATATTTTTAAGTAAGCCTCATAATTCTACAGCCTGCTATTCCTTAGTCTCTCCCATGGTGAAGGACAAGCTACTAATAATGTAGTTAACTATTGGTTAAGTTCTCCCAACTGTGCTACCACAATTGGCTCAAAAAACAAGGAGCAAAGATCCACAACGCACAAATTTCTGCTTTCAGATATTATCGTCGTCCACAGACACACGCTTAAAACTTTTATGTTGTCACAAAGCGTAAAGAAAGCTTTTGGGCTTAGCATGGATGAATAGGACGGGGGTCGCAAATGTAGTTCGTCTTAGAAGTAGTTTGCTTTAAGCAGGGTCGAATGACGAGGTCTTCACATTTTGAAACTAAAATCACAGGAAAATGCATAGATACAAAATACAAAATGAAAATCGAAAAAAAGCAAACAAAAGTTCAGCATATGTGCTCATAATTTCTCTAGCTTGACAGTATCTTCCTCAAATACCTCCAGTAGAAAGTGCCAGACAACGGGACACGCGATAAAGAAGTAGCATTGTTTTTACATTCAAGCAGTCCTTGAGCACAGAAAAAAATCAAACAACGACTAAATAATAACTGCAATAAAATTATCAAATGATAACTCATTTTCAAATAATTTCTATATATAAAAAGGAAATTAGATCGAATACGATAGCAAGAAAATTACTTATTCATGTTCAGCATACATTTAAATAAAAAGCGTAAAATTTCTACTTTAATTAAGGTATAAAAGCATGCCACCTAACAAACTATCTTAATCTGATAATACAAGGAAACTACTTGACGTGGAGAAAAGACAAGCTACGTGGACTGTTAAATAACATTATAATTTGCTTAAAACTGCTATCATTTTCCATTTAACACTTTGGTACACGCTAAAAAAGAATAAACATTTTCACTCATTTAAATAGGAATTTGAAGAAAAGAAGCGGAAACCTTGACAATGTGACAAAGGTCAAAATGAATTATTAGCTGCTGTGCTTCAAAAACTAACATTTTTGAAACACAGAATGCAAAGTAGCTAATGGCGTCAGAAGACGTGACAGCGGCGTCCCAAAAAGGCAAAGAAGACTTGAACTTGAATTTTTAGCGCTGTGTCTGGAATTCGTAACAAATGTCGCCAAAACGAATCCAGGAAAACAGAAGCTGGTCTTTTCTGTAGTTTCAATGTAATCACTAATGGCTATCAAGATCACGTATTCTTTAGAGGAATACTTCGTATAGTAAAATCTATAGCATTCATTCTCTAAGATAAAGGATGAATAAGACAAAGTGAATTTCATTTCATTTTCTGTCTTGGGTATCACCCGAACGATATCTAATTTTGAATGAAGGAAGTTTTGATGTTTTTCGCAATCAGTAATTTTAAGATCAATAATTATGGGGCTTTTTTTTTAATACAATAAGTTAATTTTCAATTTCGGTCATGTTTCATAGTTGATAAAAGATTTATCTCTGGTTTAAACACCACTAGATACGGTGGCCGACAAACCCATTGTAGTGCATGGTAATTTCAAAATGTTATTTCTTTACTATCCTTTATTTTATGAAAAAATGATTTGTTTTGAGAAAAATTTACAGTAAATAATCGTAGAAAGTAAAGGTTTCCAACCTGATTGCCCTAGAGTTCCTACCTAGAGTTCCCTAGAACATTGTTAGCGGTTCCGCAAGTGATCACTATTTGCATAATCAAAGAGCCTACACTTCAGTAAAATTAAGAAATTTTCTAAACAGTTCTTAGCTGCAGCTTGATCTCTCTCTCTCTCTTTTAATAAAAAAATAACTATAAACAAGTATTTTGTGGACCAAAGTAATTTTTTTTGGGATTTAAAAATACTTAGCAATCAAAAACCATCACAGCCATGACATTTGAAAAAATTTATTTTTATGGATTTGCTATTACTTAAGATGTTGTTGCTTTTGCTTATAAATTATGATATATATTTTGAAGCCATTTGCTAGAAAAAGCATTACTTTCCTAGCCATTTATTATAGCCCTTAGAAAAAAAGTTTTAGGTTCCACACAAAATCACCTTTAAACATATCCTTGTGGGGAGAAGAAGTGCTTATACCTTGAAGCATCTCTTTTACAAACGTATACTTGTTAATATATTAGTATAAGAATAAAAAGGGAAAATCATACTATTAAAACAAAATCTAAATTGAAGCATTTTATACAAACAAATGTTGCAACAATATGAATAGAAAATAACTCTTTAATTCTTAGTACTGCTCTTACAAATTCAATTTAAAAGTCAGTATTTAAAGCAATTAAACTTGTACCTTTAATTAAGTCTAAAACATTCCATTTGTGTGTCTAAATAAAGAGGAAAACTGAAAGTTTTGTGTATGTTGAAATACTTAATTTTCTCTTTACTCAGAAATGCCGAAAAAATAATCAGTTATAACGAAAGAGTAATTTAAAATATTTAAAGGTTAATTTCGATTAACACGTGTTGTAGAAAAAAATATAGAAGATTGATTTCTGCATTTCTGTAAAATTTCGAAATGTATCCCTGCGTCATGTAATAAAAGTATCATTGCTATTAATTATTTCAGAAAGAGTAATTTAACTCTTTTTTTGTTTCTCCTGCTTTAATGTCGTTTATTCAAGACGGAATTTCTCCTTCTTTTACTCATGCTCTTAATCGGGTGGATTTCGATGACAAAAGAAAGTGATGCAACGAAGTGGGTGTTTAAGGGCAATAACAAAAGTAATGATAACCTTGATCTATATACCACGGGGTTTCACTGATTGCATCTGATGAGAGGTGTCTAGAGGCACAAAGGTTTGTGGTCTGTGGTTCTAAAGGAAATGCATTATTGCTGTTTCACATTTCAAGTTCGCTGTAATCAAACTTCAGGATCTGAAATTTTTCAGTGGAATGTAACGCGTTTTCGTTTCGCCTGCTGGACGATCTTCTAAACGTAGTTTTGTCCTTGATATGAAGCTTCCCTAAAATCTTTCTTAATGAAACCTCAAGTCATTAATCATTACGGAAGTGTTGCTGTTCCGTATTTTGAGTTCTCTGTCATCAAACTTTAAGATGTGAAATGTTTCAGTGGAATGCAACGCCTCTTCATTTTGTTCAGTGGACGATCTTTTGAATATAATTTCATCCTTGTTACGGAGCTTACTTCAAATCTTTCCTTACATCAGGGGTGGCCAACCTTTTTAGGGAGAGTGCCACTATCTGGAGAGAAAAAGCTCAGCGTGCCACATTGTATTTTTCCAACAAACTGAAATTTTTTAAAAAGTTAAAAATAGATTTTAGGTTGGCTGACTATGTAATTCTTACTCAAATGAATCATTTTTTTCTCGTAAATCTTAGCAATTGAAATCTAATTGATAATAACGATAAAACAAGTCCAAACTTAAGAGTTATCGTTAATAAACATTTTTATAAGTTCTTTCCGGTTGCTTATGCTTAAAAAAGAAACAAGTAGCATTAAACATTCTATTCTAAAACTTAAACAGTCTGTATTTAATGTGGCTTATGAGTCTGTCTCTTTTTTACCAAGTCTTTAATTTTAGGATTAGTTCTTGATAATCCTAAGAAAATTTAGAGTTTTAAGCGCTATCAATTAATATTCAACGGTATTTAGATTTTTCTGCACTCACAACAGAAAATATTTGTTTAAAAGCGTATTTTGAACCAAATCTACAACAGCATCAGACGGCTAAAGTGTGTAAATGTGATAAAAAAATTTTTGGTACAAATTTCCAAATTTCTATATAAAGTGGATACTTTCTGTTGAAGTAAGCTCTTATATTTGATTACCATTGGAAAATGTCAGTAATTCTGATTTGGATTTCAGAAGGGTAACAAGTAGTGTCTTGCAGAGAAATAGACAGAGAATTTGAAAATATCAGCATTTTTTTATGATCCTTAAAATCATCAAACCTAACACTGAATGCATACCTAAAATAGGTGTAAAATTTTCTTCATATCATTGGAAAATTATTAAATTTGGGTTGATACTTTCAGTGTCAAATTTAATGTTTTATTCTTTTTTCTCCAAAGTAGAGAGAAAGAGACCGAAGTTTCATCATAAAAGAATATAGATGGCCTATTAGTTTAGGAAACTTTTTTTGTACAATCTTAAATTTAAATTACTTAAACGGCGGATAATAAGAGATGACATAACTAAATTCATTTGCTAATTCTTCATTGCTAAGTAGCAACTCCTCATTGCTTTTCTTCCAGACATTTTAAAAAACACACTCCCTAAAATTCTAAAATCTTATGTCTATTTTTCCGTTGGAAAACTGTTGTACATTTCAATGAAGGAGTAACTTGCCATGATCTCCTCTTTCCCCTGGAAAACGTTCACAAAATATTCAGAGCTTTAATTCGTAGTTTATTAATACAGAGAACTCTACAGGGTCACCAACAGAGAAAAAGTCTCATTCTTTGGCAAGGAGTTTGTAATAAGTAATTCGATAATACTTTTAAAGTTTTTTTCCGAAATTATTTTCAAGTAATGTAACAAAAACAATTTAAGGCTCTTCATTTGTCCAACCATACCGAATTTTGTCCGATCTGGCTTCTTAACTTTAGATGCAGAGTTAACTTTTTTATAAAATTTCATCACCCGTAGCTGAAACTATTGCAGATCAAGAATCCATTCTGCAGCATCGAAAGTTTCATTCGTGTCAAGCGCAAATATGCTTTACATTTTCCATTGTATGTAGCTTCCCAGCTTTTGTTGGATGTCCGAAGCTAACGTTAGGTTCTTTGCAATATTGTAGTTCAGACAATTTGTAAGCCAGCCTCCTGACACTTAATCGTCATGATTTGTCAGTTTAAGGGGTTTTAGTTTTTATCATTATTTTTAAGATCAACATTTTTTCCTCAATTTTGGAACTTTTTCAAAAAGTCTTCGCGTGCCACTGTTACTGCTCTGCCGTGCCACATTGTGGCACGCGTGCCGCGGGTTGGCCACCGCTGCCTTATATAATTTGAAGTCATTAGTCATTGCTAAAGTGTTGCTATTTCTCATTTTGAGTTCTCTGTGATCAAAATTTAGGATATGAAATTTTTCAGTGGAATGCAAACGCATCTTCATTTATTTACTGGGCGATCTTAAATGCAATTTTATCCTTAATACGTAGCTTATCAAGAATGTGCTGGTATACGAGAAAGTAGGGTAGTTTAGTTCTGAATAAAACTTCTTTTTTCATATTTGTCATATTTATTACCAAGTTTTAAAATTTCCTCTCTCTTCGCGACATTTCTTAGCATCTGATTTAGCTATTTGAGCTTATCTTTTTATTTTATTTGCATCAGCATCTGATTTTGCGTAATAGATTTTCCTCTTTTTCAGGATTTGAATATTTTGCATTCTGACCTTCCAGCAGTTCTCTTCAAATTGTGGATGAATTTTTTTTAACCTTACTTTCTTTTATAAATGTTTAAATTTTTCTCTTGAGCAGGTTGTGTGGAAACAAAATGCCAAATGAAAAAAAAAAGTACTTAAAGTATTGCTAGTAAAGCAGAGTAAAGCTCCAATGGTAAAAAAACGAATGCAATTTTAATGATACATAACTAAATAGAGCTGGATTTGATTTTAAATGTTTTTTTTTTTTTAACTTGGAGCATTTACACTGGCGGAAAAAAAAATCCCAACATCAAGAAAGACTGGTGTTAGATAAACGAAATTTGGTAGGCGTGTTTATACAACTGAAAGATGGCATCGATTGAAATTTCGCACTCCGCGCATAAGTGTGGCGCAGCTGGCGTCACTCAGAACATGCAAATAAGGCTTGTTTTAAAAGCGTATTGTGAAGCTCGTGAGTGTTATTTTTCCGTGAAATTTGACGAATTGCGTTCATGTTATCCAGGATTACCTTTAAAAAGACGAAGAAGCCATTATCAACAGCTCACCGAGTTTAAACGAGGTCGTACAATTTGGCTACGAGAAGGTGGATTTTCATTTCGCGATATTGCAGAAAAACTTGGGTGGGAATGTTTCCACCATGCATGATTATTGGAAGCTATGGTCAAAGGATGGTAATACCTCAAGAAGATCGAGTTCCGAGCTGCCACGTGGTACGATTGAGAAGGAAGATCACCGAATCTTGCGTACGGCTGCGGCGCATCGTACTGCATCTGTGGCTGACATTCGAGCTGCAGTTGGTACCGTCGTGATCCAAGGAACGATAAGAAACTGTTTACTTCAAGGACAGCTCCGAGCCAGGGAGCCTGTAGCCGGTATTCCATTGACTGCAAACCATTGCCGTTTCCGACGGCAGTGGTGCCAAGACAGAGCTCACTGAAGGTCGCAGTGGAGCTCTGTTGTAATTTTTGAAGAAAACAGATTCTGCCTTAGTGCCAGTTGTGGCTGTATATTGGTTAGAAGGTGGCCAGGGGACCGCCTGCATCCAAGCGGTCTATGGCCTAGGCACACGGGACCCACACCTGGAGTCATGGTCTCTGGAGCAATTTCCTACGACAGCAGTGGCACTCTTGTAGTTATCCCAAACTCACTGACTGAAAATTTGTCGCCAGTCTGGTAATTTAACCAGTAGTACAGCCCTTCATTAGTAGCATTCAAAGGGGAGTTTTCCAACAGGATAACGCTCACCCTCACATCGCTGCTGTAACGCAATGTGCTCTACAGAGGTCTGACATGTTACCATGACCTGCAAAATCACCAGATCTGTCTCCAATTGATAACGTATGGGATATGATTGAACGGCACCTCGAGCATCATCCACAGTCATCAATGACGGTCCTAGTATTGACACAATAAGTGTAACAAGCATGGCACTCCATACCACAAAGTGACATTTGGCACCTGTATGACATAATGCATGCACGTTTGTAGGCTTGCCTTCAAAATTTTGGAGGTTACACCCTCTATTAAATTAACATAATTTCACATTTGCACAGCATTTTCTTGAGCTTAAATTAGCCAGTGATCTTGTACATTTAATCAATTAAAGATGTTAACTAGGCAATTGCATTATCCAAATTTCATTACTCTACAGTAATTTTTTCTTGGTGTTGGGATTTTTTTTTCCGCCAGTGTATATAGTTTAGAGGGTTAAAAAAATATTCAATGGTGAACTATACACCAGTGCGGTACGACTTTCCCATATCATTCCATGATGGACAATGAAAACTTTCGTTTAAAAGAGAGACTTGCGTTCATTTTTGAATTGCGAGAAGAATTTGCTTTAGCGAGAGTGTAAATAATTATTAAAGAGGAAAAGAGGCTACTTTGCGAAATGCAAAAAAGAAGCCAGGGTACAGCATACTCCTTAAGTACTTGAGGGTAACATTAAATATGCTATGGCGCAGGCGATGAAAGGGTGGATGGAAGAGTTAATTGTGCATGTCAGAGGTTTCCTTCAGAGAGCCTAGGAGTGACATTGATTCAGGAGAAAATATGTATTATTCAAGAAAAAAAAAACCATTGCATCTCATAATGTTTTTTAACCAATGTGGTACAGTATGGCTAGATAGTAGACAAGCAGAGCAATAGAGCTTCGTATTAAAGGAGAGGTTAGTATACATTTTTATCTTCCGAGAAAAATTCGATTTTCTGATCAAGTGTTGAAGAGAACTTCAAAGTGGCAAGCTGGGAGTATTGAAAGGGGCTAAAATCGGACTAGAGAGCAGTGTCAGGATAAAAATACTCGGGGAGGAATACTATAACGTGCAGGCACACACACAGAAAAAGGGAAATGGTGGTAGAGAAGTGAATTATGTACCGTAGATATTACCACAGATTTCATTCTAAAAGCTTACGCGTGACATTGATTTGGGAGAAAACATATATCTTTCCTCAGAAATTACATTTTTTTTAATAAATCAGACTTATATTTCCCCCTGAATCGTGCGGCCTCAAACCTTGCCTCCCTTCCCGGAGGGTTGCGCTTGTGCTATCTACGCCATTGCATGTGTGTTATGATATCAGTAGCAATAATATGAGGAAAGGTTTTAAAAGTATTTCAGAGGAGTTACGCTAAAACATCTTTTTTTAATTAATTTTATTCATAATTCATAAAAATAAATTCATTTGGCGTGTTAAATGACTATATTTTATACTATGATGTGCTATAAAATCACATGATTCTTTTAAAATGTCAGATACAGATTTAGTGACCATCAAACTATGGCATCCTGGGCCTATGCTCCATTAGGGTGGTTCAAAAACATTTTTTTCTTGCTACGAACCAAGGCGCACCCTACTTTTTTTACATTTATGTACAAGATTACTCCCCTAAAATTTCAGCTCTCTACTTTTAATGGAAGATGGTGCTCAAACACCCTTCATTTTTACGCTTTTTCGTAATTTTCATAATTTTTGAGCTTTTCAGACTAAAGAGACCATTTTCTTGGAAGATATTTTTTTTTCAATTATTCTCATTTTTCAATGCATAAATATTAGTTCAAACAATTGGAAAATTTCTTAATCGTTTGAATCTATATAGCAACACCTTTGATACAATCTATTATTTAGTAGATCGCAGCATACAATGTAGATTGCAGTACTTGTCTACATGTTGTGCTATAATTTTCAAAACTTACGCTTGCCAAAATAGAGTTGTAGAAGATCTGTGCAAAATGTTTTTTCATGTTTTTAAAGTAGTAGGATGCAGAGAAAAAAATTGCAAGATTTAAAGTTTTAAACTAATAGTGCTAATAGCATCACAAGAAGAATGAATTAAATTATAAAAACTAATTGCACAAAATAAACTATTGTAGCTGGTCTCGCATAGAACTAATCTGAAATTTAGGCAAAGATATTACCTTCATGCTTACTTTGGCCATCATATACCTCACAAGTTCTTGTCTTTTTAACAACTTCAAAGCGAAAAAAATGTTTAGAAAAGAATTAAACAAATAAACAAAAAAAAAAAAAAAAGAATGTTGCACATAGAACTTAAAAATACTTTAACAAGTTTGAAACTTCAACTGTAAGCTTTTTATAAATCTATAGATAAATCTATGATTACTCTTGCTGATTATAAAGAGATAATTGAGGTATTATTAGTCAATTAGGGAGCCTCTCTGAGAAAATTCAGTCTCTTATATGCCTCCAAATATTTGTGTTCGTATATAAGAAAGAGATTTTTCATTTAATCATGAGCGAAAAAACCTAGGTGCAACACTTTTTACAGTTTCAGTGCGTTTTTGCACAGTGAAACAAATGGATTGAACATTAATAGATGCTCCATTTGCAGTTAAAACTTCTGGGAATATCTGAACTTGGAAAAAGCCTTATAAGATATGAACGACCTGGAAATTGAAATAGCAACTAGGACAATTTTGTTAAATTACTTGTGACACCTTTCTGGTGAATTAAATAGTTTGACTTAGTTTTTCGTATCAAATTCTAGTTGAAAGAAAAGCAAGTTATTACGAGAGTAAAGATGTGAAATATAACAAGTGTAGTACAGAAAAATTGGATATTTTTTTCAAACGTGAATATTAGGGATTATTTTCTAACAGTCTTTATCCTACGCCCCAACGAATACAAATATAAGATCAATAACAGAATTAAAAGAAAAAATTAAAATAAATAAATAATGGTGAATAACGTTGCTGAGGAAAATGTTCAAATAATTCAAGAATTTAACAGAATTTTTTTCAATAATGAGGACAATAAGCAGTTTCTTTTACCTGCTATTGAAGAAAATTGAGTACTTATCCTTGCTGAGACAATAAAATATTCAATACTAAAAGTCTCTCTCTCTCTCTCAAAAAAAAAAAAAAAATCTATATATAAATATACATAGAAAGTGGAATTGCATAGCAAGAAGTTCAAATATGTTGACTTTAATTAAAAAGTTCTAGCAAATTTCAGTATAACAACACTGCTCAGCAAAAAATGTTCAAATGTATCTGACACTATTCTTGCTGTTTCTTATGTAAAATGCCTCACTGAATCCAAATATGATCTTCGTTTCACATTTCATGGTAATCGCTCGAACATAACTGGAATGAATATAAATAATACTGAAAGGTTCTTTACTGAAGAAAATCTGTGGTGCGACCCTGGGTGCGACTCATATGTAACATGCGATGTTTCCAAGGTTTTAAACAAAATTTTACAACTTGAAAATTTTTTTGGACGTGGGAGTCATAGATGTCAGTCCAATATTATTCTGTTGCACCAAAAAGTAAGTGTAAAATTTTGAAACTGGAAAAAATGAGTTGTTGATGATATGTTAGCTATTTTAAGGAGGGGAAGGGAAAATACCCCCATAAGCCCCCTAACTTGTAAAAAGTTGTTAATGATTTTGAACTTTTCACCTCTCTAGCTCTATATAAGAATGTTAATGGTAAATATAATGCTTCCTTCCCCTCCAAATAATATCTATGAAATTGTCGAAATTTGATGAAAATAGGAGGGGAGGGGGATGCTATTTTCGAAAAGTGGGAGGCAATGGGGGAAAAGGGTGGCCATATTAGGATTAAGGGGATCATTGAACATAAGAATCAGCAAGAATGATAGCAAAACACCGGGATTTTTTTTTCTGCCGCTCAACCGAAAAACGCTTGAAATTGACAAAAAACTGGAGAACTACTTGAGCTTTGAGCACCGTCTTTTTATTTAAGTGGGAGGTTGAAATTTTGGCAGTATATTAGGGTGGATAAAGGTAAAAAAATGAGCCACCGCCGTGACCTCTAGAACAAAATTTTTTTTTCACCATAGGTTTGTGAACCACCCTAATGCTCCATGCCTTAACCTGACCCTTGGTAAACGAGAGTAACAACAATATTTTTGTTTTTCACTTTCTTTTTTTCTACATTTTTGTCATCTATTTAATATTAGTTTTATGCTTATTTAGTTTTTGTTGAAAATAAGTGGTCATAGTGTAATAAGCCTCTAACAGTGCTTCAAAGTCTTCTTTATATTTCAATTCACCTAATTGATATGGTTTCAGTTCTTCAGTTGAACAATAAAGATATCAAGTTTTGCATTAATCTCAGAAAAGATCTTTCTTGAATTTGCATCACAATAAACCGACTGAATGCAACAGCAAACCGCACTGAAAATGAAAATGAAAATCTTGTCCTAATGCCGTTTACGCATTCACCAATTTGATTGACAATTACATAGTCCGTATTATCTGCGGCAATTAATAAACGTAATGTTTGGAAAATTCTTGACATGCGTGGTCAAGGATTAGCAAGAATGCGGTTGATGGCATTGTGCAATTAAAGTAAGTCGATCATGACCTTGTTCCGAGTCGTGCTTTAATTTGGCATTGTAGTAAGATTAGCAATCACACAGAAAAGGAAGAGAATTTTCAGGTTTTAATGGCCAACTTTCTAGCAGTAATCAACGAAAAGAATAAGAAAATTGGAACTTTTTATGACTGATCACAATAAACTCTCTTTCATGTTCTCGGTTACAGTGACGGAGCTGAATTTTGTGGGATCCTGCGGGATACGAGGTTTTGAGGCGCCATCTCCCCTCGTCCTCCCCTCCCCCTCTTTCTGTATATATACAGTAGAACCTATCAATAAGAGACAACAAGGGGACCGGATTTTTGTCCCTTCAGTAGAGGTGTTCCTTGTTCGGAGGTTTATGAAATGATGCATGCCATGTACTTAACTCAGTATAATATAGTAATAAATGTAAGCTATTAAAATTTAAAACTAAATATAGAAAATGTTTTATACATACTAAGTTTTTTTAGCATTTTTAGCAAACTTTCCCGTAAACTAATAAAATTACGAAAAAAGCATTAAAAGTGACTTAGAGCATCTTGAAAATATCATCAAGTCCAAGAAAAAAAAAGTCAAAAAAGAATTAAAATATTAAATAAATATCGAAAAATAAAAAATTGGAAAGTAGGGTTTTAAAATGGGAAATTTGTGTGTCTGTCTGTCGGTCTATCGATCTGTCGATCTGTTTGTCTGTCCCCCTTCCCCTGTTGAATATTTAATTTTTAGTTCTATTTGCATATCTTTTCTTTATTTTAGTTGAGCTTTTTGTTTCAAGTTTTGGTTTGGCAGCATTAGCAAGCCTGCAGACGATAAATTAATAATCGCTTGGTATTCTATAATTTTTGTCATTCTTGAAACCTGAACGCTTGAAATTTGTTCGCTTTTTTTTGTCCTGAGCATTCTTGATATGCCAAATTTAGCCATTCTTTATGAAATGTAAATATTGTAAATAAAGTGTTTTAATTTATTTAAACTATCGTTAAGTGTTCCTTGAAGAACATGAACAGCTTGACATATGCAATTAAAATAACTGAATTCTTGAAGAAGTATTTAGAAGTCTTGATCTTCTATTGAAGCTTGAAATCATCCCGAATACATTTTTTTTATGGTGCCGAAACCCGGGAACAGTGGAATAAAAGGTAAGCTGTACCTTTTTCTTCATTGTTAATTTTGGAACTGTGTAAATTTAAGAAGTTTCCTGAAATAAATTTGAATAAACATGAATGAGTTAGAAAGAACAAATTTGAATTCTTTAGAAAAATTGAAAAATAAAAGAGCAACTGTTAGAACGACCGTAACTAAACTAGTAACAAAATGTGAAAATTTATTGTTAAATGTTACAGAAATTGTAGATTTTGATTCCGTAAGCGAATCGTTGGAAATCTTAATTGAAAAGGAAAAATTGTTAAAAGAATTCGATTCCGAAATTGATGATTTAATAACCGACAAAGATGAATATGAAAAAGAAGTAAATACCGTTGAAGAATATTCTAACAGAATATTAAGTTTGAAATTTAGGCTTAAGAATGCACTAATAAAGCGTAACGTAGATAAGGAATCTAACGCACTTGATTTCACTGATAAGGATTCTATGGTTGAAAATAAAAGGGCTTCTGCAGTAAAGCTGCCTAAATTGCAGATAAATAAATTCAATGGAGATTCGAGCCAGTTTCTCGAGTTTTTCAATCAGTTTTCTAATGCAATTGATTCGAATGAATCTTTGACTGCAATTGAAAAATTTCAGTATTTAAAGTCACTGCTGTCAGGACCTGCGTATAATGTTGTAGCGGGATTTCAATTGACTGATAAAAATTATAATGTATGTTTGAAATTGCTTGAAGAGCGATATGGAAGACGAGAAAACATAATCAGTTGCCACATGAACAAAATTCTAAATCTTGAAGGAGTGAAGTCTCCTAATAATGTTAAAGGTTTAAGAAAACTTTATGATGACGTAGAAGTTAGTGTAAGAAATCTCGAAGCAATGGGAGTTACATCAGGCTCTTATGGGCATTTGTTACTGCCTATATTGCTAAAATTGTTACCTGAAAGTTTAATATTAGAATTTCACAGAAAACGGGATCCAGACAAAGATGCAGAAGTTGCCGAATTAATTAATTTTATTAAAGATGAACTTAGATGTCGCGAAGCTACCAGTGGGATACTCTCTTCAACGAAAACTTCTGAAGGTTCTCAAATTAAACATCAAAATTTTTCGCAAGGAAACCGTATACCTTCGGCTGCTGCTTTAAATACTAATGTGAAGCAGTTTTGCATATTTTGCAACGCTTCAGAACATAAGGGAATAAATTGCACAAAACTCACGGATGAACAAAAAAGATATAAATTAAAAAAGGAAGGACGTTGTTATAAATGTTTCTTTAAATCTCACTTGTCATCAGATTGCAAATCGAAGATAAATCCCTGTACAAAATGTGGTAGTTGTAACCATAACTATTTATTTTGCTTTAAAGAAAAGAAAATAGAAAGTTCCGAGAATAACAAAATGGCGACAATTGTATCTATGATGTCGGAACAAGAAACTAAACAAAATAATTCGACGCTTTTACAAACTTGCTATGTGTTTGCCTATTGTGAAGATTAACGATTTAAATTTGTCAGGAACCAAGGAAAATTTACTTAAACGTTTGCGCTTGCGTGAAACCAATTTAAATCACTTCTGGAAGCGATGGAAAAATGAATATCTCTTAAATTTGAGATCAGCCCATCATACAAATCAAGTAAAAGGTCATGATTTTAAGGTAAACGACATAGTGTTAATACACGAAGAGAAACTGCCAAGAACATTTTGGAAAATGGGAAAAATTACAGAAACCTTTGTAGGCAGAGATGGAAAAATTCGAGCCTGTACATTAAAAACAGCAAATAGCATTATGAGAAGACCCGTTCAACTGCTTTATAATCTGGAGCTAACAGACTTTAAGTAATAACTCTTTTTTGTGGACTCTAAAAAAAAAAAAAACTTGTGCTTAGTATTCTTGGATAGAATGTTTGAAATTGTTCATAAATAATTTTGTACTTTATATTTTTTAGGAAGCTCCTGTTCTTTTATGACGTTTGAAAATCTTGATTCAAACTGATCTTGTATAGTAAGATGTTACACGGATTTTATTTTCAATTAACGTTGCATTTTCAATTATTTTGATGAACTGCTGTTCATCTGGGGGGAATTGTTGAATATTTAATTTTTTGTTCCATTTGCATATCTTTTCTTTATTTTAGTTGAGCTTTTTGTTTCAAGTTTTGGTTTGGCAGCATTAGCAAGCCTGCAGACGATAAATTAATAATCGCTTGGTATTCTATAATTTTTGTCATTCTTGAAACATGAACTCTTGATATTTGATCGCGATTTTGTTCTGAGCATTCTTGATATGCTAAATTTAGCCATTCTTGATGAAATGTAAATATTGTAAATAAAGTGTTTTAATTTATTTAAACTATCGTTAAGTGTTCCTTGAAGAACATGAACAGCTTGACATATGGAAAAAATAACTGAATTCTTGAAGAAGTATTTAGAAATCTTGATCTACTGTTGAATCTTGGATTATATACATTTTTTTTTATCCCCTAATAACTTTTGAACGAACAGTCCGATTTGAACAAATTTTCTTTTGTTTGAAGGATCTTGGCGAAGACACCCTATTCTCATATTTCACTTTTTAATTTGAACAATTTTTAGTTCAATTTTGAATCGTTCAAAAAAACTCAACATTATCGCCTATGGGGAAATTTAAGCTTAATGTAGATCCTGAACTTAAAGGCGGATTTCCTTCAAACAAACTTTGTTATGAAATGCTCTTGGTGAAGAAGATATGGAAAATATTTTTTCGGAATAAACTTTTTTGAGGATTCGTCACAGCAGAAATACGAAAGCAATTTTTTATTTACTTTTACATCCTTTTTATTTGACGTTTAACAAAGTGAAGAGGTAGTTATCTTTAAGACCTTTAGAGACTTCGTGTTTCTTTTTGCCATGAGTTCCGCCGTCTCATTTCTCCAAAAGCCACAATCCGAAGGCTCGAAAAATGGGATACAAATATTTCAAGAACAAGTACGTTTTTAAAAATTTTTACCCGAGAATAATTATAAAAAAACAAATAAAATATTAAGAACATAATAATAAAATATTAGAAAAAATAAAGATAAATAATACTTAATGTTTTAAGCTCTTTCAAGTCAGCGAAAAAGCAATA
Organism: Uloborus plumipes; assembly: GCA_038373865.1. NCBI lineage: Eukaryota > Metazoa > Arthropoda > Arachnida > Araneae > Uloboridae > Uloborus > Uloborus plumipes. The sequence goes on from JAXGGA010006050.1 coordinate 34,016, forward strand.
TATTTTTTTTTCTTAGTTTCAATGTAGTGTTTGGTAGCTTTTCTAACTTATTTCTGTGTTTTTACTCAGGAATCATCAGACGCGTGATTGTTACTACTTAACTACTTTATTAACACAGTCTCGGGGTTCCATTATTTTAGTAATATTTCAACTAAGTTAGGGTGAGTTCTGGTAAGTGCGTACCCTTTTTTTCAAAGTTCATGTTCTCAAGGATTTTGCTCTGTTAAAAAATCTTGTACACTCACATTTTTTTTTCAGTTTTCTTTCCAGATCCTTTACTAAGATTTTCAAGCATATAATATGTCAAATAAACCATAAGCATAGGTTTTGTGACTCGGTTTATGACACCTATTCTAAGGTACGCACTTTCTCTACCTAGCGGGGTAAGTGCCTCCACCTTAAATTATGTGAATATGAGCAGGAAAAAACTTCTGGCACATATTAAATATGTTAGGTAGTTGCCTTGTGATGATTTCTAGTACTAGAGATTAGCACTTGCTTGCATGGATGAAACGCAACGAGTGATATCTTACGTGTCTTACGAACAACTGTGATTTGAAGATTGAGAGAGTTGTGTCTGTGATTCTTCCTCTGTTATTTTAATAAGACCAAGTGAGCAAATGTAAATTGTTTTTATTTAGTAATAATCACTTATAATCTACATAGTTTACTTTGGTTTAATACACTAATCAGTCTGTGTTTAAGATAGGGTTCGCACTTACCCCTTCATAAATGTAGATGAGGCATGTGCGTCCAATAGCGTTGTTGTAAGTGCGTATCTCTGTGATTTTCTTTAATTCTATTTGTATGCTGCCGTACTAAGCGCAAAAAAGGTATCTGCAGTCGAGCTCAAACTGAGAAAACACTCTTCAAAGTTTTGCTCCTCCATGTATTCGATTTGGACGATATTTTTGCAGAAAATTAAAAAATATATTTTTTGTTCTCGAAAGGCCATAAAACATTGTACGTGGGTAAAATACGTTACAAAGAACCACCTGGTGGCGATAACTCAATTTGGTTAAAAAGTGCAGATACGACTTTTGTGCTTTGCACGGCAGAATGGTAGATCGTTAGGTGACCTGAGTGAACAATTCGTTTTTTTTCCTTCCTTCCTTTTTTTTTTTTTTTTTGAATAAATACGGTTTTAAAATATTTTTCTTAGAATCAGAAGCACTAAGAAGAAACACGAAATAAAGAGCAAAATAAATAAATAAATAAATAAAAATAAATAAATAAATAAATAAATAAATAAATAAATAATTGATCATGATATGATACTTGTATTTTTTTTTTTCTTGTACATTGAAATTGTTTTTCACAAGGTGTTCTTAATTTTCTTTAATATAATTTTTTCATTACTCCACCTTCTTTTTTTGAATCAGTTGGTTCCTTATTTAATGTTTCACTTAATTTCATTGCTTCATTTGTCATTCTGGCTTAAATTAAGTATAGCTTATGATCGCTATTTTCAACGAAAAATTTACTGATATCTAAAAGCCAATATATTTCAGATGTAATAAACAAAATTGAAATCTTATGCCGCATTCAATGTAAATGTAAGTACTTGATAGAAATGACGTCGAATTTAGATCTTTCAACTAATCTGTATGTCTTTATATACCGGTTCGCGGAGTTTTGGAAATTTTAAGAGTAGCTTCGAGAATTTTTAAGAAACGGCTAGCGCAGATGGGTATGCACCGGCTGCACCTTATCACGGATGGCCCCTACTGGAACCTTTGTTTGAATTCTTCTTAGCATTGCCATACAGCTCTAGACTCGGGAACTTTGTTTTTCTAGGTTAGTTGTGGGCCAAGGTCCGAAGGGCAGAAACATTCTTGGAATTGCATGCAATATTCTAATAATGTTTCATCACAATGTTTTCAATGTCTAGTTGAAATGATCGTGTTTGTGACATCACGCATGCATCATATGCATTCAAATCAATCTTGAAATCATCTCTAATAGACGTGATGTCAAATTCACCCCTTGCATATGCTCAATACCTCTCTTCCTGGGCAATTCTAAATGCAAATTAGTGCCTTTCATGAGAATTTTAAATGACTCAGTTGGTTGATATAGATATCAGAATCATTATTCGTCAGCAAAATAAAACGAATTGAGTTATATTGAACACAAGGATTATTTCAGTTTTGCAATATGTCAAGAGAAACTTCAACCGCCTGTCATTTCTGGAAAAAAATCCCAAAACATCCATCACAAACAACAATAAATTACGAAGATTGAGACTTCACCTTTGCGTGAAGAGCAAAAAATAGAAATCCTAAAGTATTCGGAACAACACCATTCTTCATAGCAAATGACGAATGGTCATTTGCAATGTCATTTACAATGCCCCGCTCATTTCTAAATCGCAGAGCATCCTCATCAACGGAGAAACGAATCCTCAATTTGTTTGGTCGCCTCAATGACAAATGGGTTAATCAGCCGCACATTGTAAGAAAGTTGAACTGAGGGATGCCTCCAAAGACAATGACGAATTGAACCGCGGGATGCCAAGTCGTAATTCATAAAAAGGGAAAGTTCTTAGTGGGCAGGTATCTTGCTCCGACCACCGCAGTTTTGTTTTTCAAGGAAGAAAAATAACATGTAATATAACACTGTAATGGAAAGTAATGATTATAATAAATTGCTGTATTTCAATCTAAGTTTCATCAAAATGGTTCTGGGTGGTATGTTACGAGGAAAAAAATAGGATTGTATTTATTTTTACACTGCAAAAAATGAGCTGTTGTTTTTACAGTATAACACTGGCAGCCGAGGTTCCAATTTGAAACTGTAAAATACACAGTAATGAGCTGTAAAACTAGCAATTTTAGTTTCTTAATGTAAAGTTAGAAATGTAGGACTTTTGCAGTTTGTTGCCGTAAAATGTAACTGCATTATACTGTAAAAACAACAGTATAATACTGCTATCAGAGGTTTCAGTTTAAAACTGTAAAATGCACGGTAATAAACTGCAAAATTTGCTATTTTACAGTCTAGTACTGTAAAATGAGCAATGTTACAGTTTATTACTGTGAAATTAGCAAATTTTACAGTTGATTACTATAAAATTAGCTGCATTATACTGTAAAAATAACATTAAATTTTTACAGTAGTGAAGTTTATCGTCATTTCATTTCACACTCCAGGGTCCCCCGTACCTACCACAGCTTCGTGGTTTAACCGGGATAGGGCCCTGAAGAGCGCTCTGTTCTTAATTTTGAACCAGAACCTAGGGTCGAGCAAACCCTATGGCCCAGCACCCCCAGAGGTATCGTTTCACTTGGAGGACTTTGTGACCACGACATTTTTAACGCCTCCCAGCCACCATTAATCAAGACGGTGGATCTTTGATCGGCTGGGATAGAACCCGGGTCCCTCCGGACACGAGTCTGATGCCTTACCGATCGGGCCACCACGGCCCTGATGCTTATCGTCAAGTGTTGCTTTTTCAAATGCTAAATTTCTGTGTCGTGTTTTAAGATGTATTCATTATTATGTGAAATGAGATAAAAAATAGTAAAACTCTTTGGCCACCAATAAGATATAAGTTCGAATATCGACTTCACAGGCGAAATAGACCCATCCATTAGTTTTTAGAAGATGAGTGTTTACCGTAACAAGTCTGAGTTAGCTTCTAAATTTAAGAAAAAAAAACTTTTCTAATGAGATAAATACTGTAACTACTGAATAACACTGCAACTTTTTACTGAAAGGTTTTTATTAAACTTTTTTGCCCAATAAAAAGAAAGAAAATAAAAAACAGCAAAAGCAAATTTAAGTAAATCATCAAAAGTGAAGCATCGACAATAATTATAGAAAACTTTTTTCATTGAAATTAATAGTGCAACTACTGATTAATAGGTTGGGCCGAAAAAGACTTTTTTTTTTTTTTTTTTTTAATTTTGATGATGGGTATCGCTGGAAAAGTGATATTGAGGGAGCAAAGTACACATAAAAAATTTGAAATTTTTTGGTAAATTTCTTGATTTGCCGCAAATGCGTTGAAGTTAGGAAAAAAATTAGTTTTTTCGAGTTTTTTAGCCAAATTATTAAGAATTTTTTTTTCTATTTTCGACAACGGGTAGGACGGAAAGTGTGCCATTAAGAGCATGGAAATCCCATAAAAAATATGAGGTCTGTGGTATAATTCCTCCATTTTCCGCAAATGCCTAGAAGATTTGGCAATTTCCTGTTTTTTTTCCTCTGCGTTTTAAATTAAATTTTGCCAAAACGTTAAAATGCTGTTTTCGCCGCATTTATCTGAAATAACTTCATTATTTGTCATATATTATGCATTTTTAGATGCTAGGTGCTAGAAATTTTTAAAAAAATAATTTCCTATTAATCTCAAAAAACTACATTTTCTCCAAACTTCATCGCAATTGCGGCAGATCCAAAAATTGACCAAAAATTTTCAACATTTTTATGTGCACTTTGCTCTCCCAATGGCACCTTTCACGCAATACCCATTATCGAAAAAAAAAGTATTTTTCTGCCCACCCTATTGATTAGTGACGTAAACTTTTAATAAGTAGAATTATTGCATATTTTTACGAAACGTTTTTACTGAAATAAAAACCATCGACATCAAAAAATAAATAAATAAATAAATAAGAAATACTCGAGCCCAAAACATCGATGTTTTTAAAAAAATATCGACTTCTCCAAAACCTCGACAGCGATGTCGCACTACTACCAAAAATATTTCAATAAAGTCAATTAGAGTAATCTTATTTTTTTAAATTTATCTCCTTCGAAACAAATGGTATACGCCCAAAATGTCGCGGCCGAAATGTCGTGGGCCAAAATGTCGCGGCCAAAATGTCGCTGGGAAAAAATGTCGCGGGCCAAAATGTCGCGGGTCAAAATGTCGCCGGTCCAAAATGTCGCCGGGCCAAAATGTCGCGGTCTAAAATGTCGCTGGTCAAAATGTCGCCGGTCCAAAATGTCGCCGGGCCAAAATGTCGCGGTCTAAAATGTCGCTGGTCAAAATGTCGCCGGTCCAAAATGTCGTGGGCCAAAATGTCGCCTGTCCAAAATGTCGCGTGTCCGAAATGTCGCCGGTCCAAAATGTCGCGTGTCCGAAATGTCGCCGGTCAAAAATGTCGCGTGTCCAAAATGTCGCCGGTCAAAAATGTCGCGTGTCCAAAATGTCGCCGGTCAAAAATGTCGCGTGTTCAAAATGTCGCCGGTCAAAATTGTCGCGTGTCCAAAGTGTCGCCTGTCCAAAATGTCGCCGGTCAAAAATGTCGCCAGTTCAAATGTCGTCAGACAAAAATGTAGAAGATCCGACATTGATAGTACCAAAAATTAAATTATATGAAAAGACTTTTTTACACCAAATTAGCAAAAGATTGCTAATTGCTGTTGATGAACGTGTGCGTTAATGATAGAATGGACTAAAATTTTTCAAAAATACTAAAAAAAAAAATTACCCTTTCGGCTTGTAACCGTTTCGAGCGTTTTCCAAGAAACAAATAGTTATCAAACAAGCGTCCGTTATTTATTTACAATAGCTTATTTCACCGTGACTCGCTATCTACCAACTTAAAAACGAATAGATTAGTAGCTCAAGCCAAGTTTAATTGATATCGAAAGGAAAATTTATGTGTTAAAAAAGAAGTTGAAGAAATGTGAAATGAATAAGACAGATATACAATGTTTGACATTTGTTTTTGTTAAAATTTCTTACATGATCGAAAGCAAGTCTATATAATTTAAGTGATAGAGGTGTTTTTATTTTCTTCTTCATAAAATGTGTAAAAGAAAGTATTGGATCAGTGAAAAATTGTCAATTTGGAAGAATTTACACGTTCTGATGTGTGCTGAATTCAATTTTATCGTTTATTTTTTTGGGGCTACTCTACCACAAAACTTACTGCGTAAATTGGAATGAAATTTGGTACATACATATACCAACGAATATGTGGTTCAGTGCTGATTGGTTTTTGCCGCTAGTTCTTCCAAGTTTTTACATGCAAGAATGCAATGGAACGTTTTCAGCATAGCGTGATTACTATGTCTGAAGAAAGTTCAGACGAAATCAAATAAAAATTGGCCCATAAGAAGCCTTCAGAAGATACGCCACATCATCGAGGAAGCAGAGCAATTGAACTTTTTATTTTTCATTATTTGTGAGTGATGTATATCAAGAAGTAATGCAAGTATTCAGACAAAATTTTGTTTGTAGAAGAATCTTAAAGGTAGAGATGCTTATTCATTTCTGGCGTTAATCAGCTCAGACATAGTACTGTACCTTCGTTACAATCAGTATTTAAATGTGGAGTTGAATATAATACCATTTTTTCTCTTGAAATTTCACCTCCCCTTCCACCACTTAGTTGTTACAAAGAAAGCAATAATTACATGAACTAATTTGATTTCAAACGTCCCCAATAACTCTTTAAAAAAATGTTCTAGAAGAAAATTGCCGGCTACGCGGTGATTAAACGGTATTCCGTTTTTGCAAAAGGCAAAAAAAAAAAGCCTTTACAGCAAATTTATTTGTTTAATTTCTTAGTGTGAAAAAAAGAAATAATCCTAAATATACTTTAAAAAAAACTAAAAAATACGCTTTTAGAGTAAATCAAATTCAAAAGAAGATCTTGAAAACTGTTGAATATCCGCTAAGTTTACTTGCACTTATAATATGCATTTTGTGAACGATCGATGTCCTACTCAGAACTAATGGCAAATGCACTTATTATGCATCAACATGCAATATAGTTTAGCCTTTAGTAATAATAATGGTTTTTAACATATTACTTTTACGTTTGTAAAGAACGTGAATTTTATCTTTGACTCACAAGGGGACCTTACAGGTTATCACTCACCGATTTTGATGAGTTTTATATATTATGTAGAGGGACCCACCCTAAGTATTTTAGCAAAAATATATTCCTCAATGCGCCTTAGTTTTTGAGATATAACGATCCAAAGTTCAGCTCGAAGTTGTTACAGAGGTACGGTTGAGCAGTGGGCACAACAGCGGCCGTAGCCCAGTGAGCAAGGTCCCCCACTCCGACCGCTGGAGGTCTGGGGATCGAGTCCCGTGAATTAACAATATTTAAAATTGAAAAAAAAAAAAAAAATTATTTTCTAAATGAATAAATAAATAAAATAAAAATGAATAATTAAACGATTTTCCATTAACTATCGAATTTTTTTCGATATTAAAGGAAAAAAAAAATACGTCACGGGACTCGATCCCCAGACCTCCAGCGGTCGAAGTGGGGGACCTTGCTCACTGGGCTACGGCCGCTGTTGTGACCACTGCTCAACCGTACCTCTATAATAACTTCGAGCTGAACTTTGGATCGTCGTTATATCTCGGAAACTAAGGCGCACTAGGTGACCCGTGCGGAATTCCGCAAAAAAAAAAAAAAAAAAAATAAATAAATAAATAAAAATAAATAAATAAAATAAAATAAAATAAAAACTCTAAACTTAAAATTGAGTTATTCAGGTTCAAAGATTTCAGTCCTCGATTGGATGTGTATCTTTGTAAAATCTTGTATTGTAAAATCTTATACGTTTGCACAACATCGCCATCAACTGCCGTCGTTCTGACAACTTTTCAAAGAGATCAAAGACACGTTCACTTTTACAACTACTACAAAAGTGATACCCTATATTAAAATCAAATACCCAAGGCTACCACTAAACTAAATACTAACGTTATCGCAAAACTACCATAGTATTTTGAAACAATAAAAGTTACAATTAAGGTTTACCGAGCTAAGCCTTGGCTTGAAATGTCGCATTTAAAATTGATTTGAACAACAATGGTAAAACGATTTTAACAGTTGAGCAAAAAATTTAACTTTTTCAAACTTCAATCGCTTATAAGTCGCTTAAACGTGGATTTTCGAGATTCTCGTTACGCGGCGCTAGCGGAGAAACGTTCTAAAGAACGCATTTTTTTTAATCTTTCGAATGAAATCAAAATGGAGACGATACGACAATTATTTCGCTAGATAGGGTCAATTTTGTGCCCAAAAATTGAAGTTCGAATAAAAAACGAACCGACAGTTTTTAGAGGGTGGGTCTAATTTTCGTCAATAGCCCGCGGGATAAGCTTCAAATTCATAAATTTTCGTGCAATTCGATAAAGAAATGAGCGAGTTTCGACCGGGTACAGGATTCGGCTTAGAGAAATAATATATGGAGATTGGGGCATATCTTTTTGCTAAAATACTTAGGGTGGGTCCCTCTACATCCCTAAGATCTCAGAAACTACCCGGGAGATTTGGCTGAAAGTTTCACCGTTTGTTCCTTTTGGTACTGGGAAGGTTTAGAGACCAGTTTCAACAAAATCCGATGGGTAGTTATTTTTTTATTTCAATTTTAGACCTAATTCTGTCTTTGTAATTTCAATTTAAAACGCCATTTTCGAAGGCTTTCATCAATCCAATCGAGTATTTAGTGTATCAACTCAACTCTCTGGCAGATAGTTGGAATTGCTTGCTACCGTAAATTTGTCGATCTTTTAAATCGCGCCAAGAGCCCTCAATAATGGAAGTTTTCCCAATAACTGTCTGAAGTACAAAGGATAAAAAAGATTTGATTAACAGATTAATCTTTTTTTTAAAACAAATGAGATTCAGTTTCATATTTCGGAACTCCTTTAGATTTGTAGACGCTTAGATGTCATGCATTATTTTCCAGGCGAACACTATTTTGTTCTTTATCTATTGCTGTTTTCAATCAAAGTATGTTACTATATTTTCTCGCCAAACATCCAATCAATAGTTCGTTTTCATGTCCATACTATTTGCTATGATATACTGCAATATTGGAAATTATTTTAACGCCTTACGGAATGGTGTACTTTTAGCGCCAAATATAATATTCAAATTGATTTCAGATTGCCAAAAAAGTAATCAGCTTCATAGAGAATACCTCAACATTTGGCGACAATTTCTCTTTCACAAAAGTGATAATATGTAAGTTTCTTTATTTATGGAAGGGATAGGGGTTCAGAATTATCCAAGGTATCCCAAATTAGCTACTAAATTGGCGACTTTTTAAATAGCGCCAAGAACCTTCAATAATATCGTATAAATTGCGATATTTCAACGTTCTTTCTAAAGCGTGTCATTTCGGAAAATGTGTTATTTTGTTTTTGAAAATTGATAAGAAAACTTTCTTCTTCTTTTAAACTTTGGTAAGATGTCTGTTGGTTTCTGTGAGTTGGTTCTGTTGCATTCGAATGTCCCCAAGGGGTGTTTTACTCCTTTTATGGGGTAAATCAGTGTTAATTTCGGGAAGACCTGAGTTGCGCACCTCGGGGGGAGAAAAGGGCTTCCCCGGACCAAGACTGGTGAAGCAGAAAATTAGTCTCCCCCCGGCCGAGCTCAAATCTGCGTGAATGATTTTGTAACCTCTTCCCTGTTTGGCGAAGATTTCTTGACCCAATAGCTTGGACAGTGAAAAAGTCGCCAATATATCGCGGATTTACTCAACAAAAATACAATATTTTGAAACTTATTTAATTTTGCAGCTTTACAATAGAAATAAATATATATGTAGATATTTAAATATATATGTGTATATATTTTTTTATCTGCATATACAATATGTATATATTATATTTAAGTACATATGTATATATTTATTTATTTATAAATTTCTCATAAATATAAATACTTCGGCGAGATGAAGGGAAAGATTATATAGGGAAGTACGAAGGTGTTACGTTTTTCGTAGGGTGAGTTCTGGTAAGTGCGTCCACGGGGTAAGTGCGTCCACTGGGAATTATATGAACACTGTTCTGAAATGGCTTCTGCAACATATCGACTATGTTAGATAACTGTCTAATGATAATTTCAATAGGTAGAATTCAGGCCTGGATTCAATAGACGAAACACAATCAGACACAACTTAAATGTCTTCAAAAAAACTCTAAAGTAAAGATTGAGAAGGTTTTGTTTCAGTTTCTCTTGTAGTCATACCAAGCAATTGAAATCAAGAAATGCAAGTTGTTTCCTTTGAGTAATAGCTACTAATAACATACATGGAGTATTTTGATCAAATACTCTAAGTAAAATTTGTTTATATGACGGTACGCACTTTCCCTTTCTTTAAAGTAAGGTGGGGGTAAGTGCGTACCATTTTGATGGGGTAAGTGCGTACCACTATCATGAGGCATATGCGTACTATTATTCGGAGCAAGTGCGTACCATTATGATGAGGCAAGTTTGTACCATTACGTGGAAAATCCGACTCTCGTAATTCACCTTTAATTTTGCTTATAACTCTTTTATAAGCCGATTATAAATCCGACGTCATTTCCATCAAGTATTTATATTTACATTGAATGCGGCGTAGGATTTCAATTTTATTCAATATCTCTGAAATATATTGGCTTTTAAGTATCAGTTAGTACATTTTTCGTTGAAAATAGTGATCATAAGCTATACTTAATTTAAACCAGAATCACAAATTAAGCAATGAAATTAAGTGAAACACTTAATGAGGAACCAACTGATTCAAAAAACGAAGGTGAAATAATGAATAAATTATATTTAAGAAAATTAAGAACACCTTGTAAAAAACTATTTCAATGTACAAGAAAAAAAAGTACAAGTATCATATCATGATCAATTATTTATTTATTTTATTTTATTTTATTTTTTTGCTCTTTATTTTGTGTTTTTTCTTACTTCTGCTGTTTCTAATAAGAAAAATATTAAAACCGTATTTATTCAAAAAAAAAAAAAAAAAACGAATTGTTCACTCAGGTCACCTAATGATCTACCATACAAATGGAATTAAAGAAAATCACAGGGGTACGCACTTACAACAATGCTATTGGACGCACATATCTCATTTTACATTTAAGAAGGGGTAAGTGCGAACCCTGGCTTAAACGCAGACTGATTAATGTATTAAACCAAAATAAACTATGTAGACTATAAGTGATTATTACTAAATAAAAACAACTTATATTTGCTCACTTGGTCTTATTAAAAGGACAAAGGAAGAATCACAGACACAACTCTCTCAAACTTCAAATCACAGTTGTTCGTAAGACACGTGGGATATCACTGATTGCGTTTCATCCATGCAAGCAAGTGCTGATCTCTAGTATTAGGAATTATCCCAAGGCAACTACCTAACATATTTAATATGTGCCAGAAGTTTTTTCCTGCTCATATTCACATAATTTAAGGTGGACGCACTTACCCCTCTAGGTAGGGAAAGTGCGTACCTTAGAATAGGTGTCATAAACTAGGTCACAAAACCTATGCTTATGGTTTATTTAACACATTATATGCTTGAACATCTTAGTAAAGGATCTGGAAAGAAAACTAAAAAAAAATTGTGAGTGTACAAGATTTTTCAACGGAGCAGCATCCTTGAGAACATGAACTTTGAAAAAAAGGGTACGCACTTACCAGAACTCACCCTATTTTTAAACCTGCAAAGAGATAACAGGCTTAAATCTAAAATTAAATCTATTTGCATACTTTTTGAATTGCAGGAAATACACAAAAATTTAATGATTTTTTTCTTTTGTGAGGGAGGAACGATTTTTGATCAGATAGAATGTTCAGATTTCCTAAAGTATAAAGTGATAGTCTCTTTCTATAAATATCGTTTAACTAGAAATATTCAAAACGTAATAATGCAACATACATCTGTTACAATAACTGTGCCTCGTCTATCTTAAGAATTATTTTAAAAAATAGATTCTAATGGTTCGCAGACAAAATAAAATCTAATAACAATAATCACGCTATAAGACAATTCTCTGAAGAAAAATGCATGTATTATATCTGGTATTGTCATTTCCATGCACAATCGCAATTATGTAACATAATTGAAGGGACAAATGGATAAAGGTGATATGTGACATTTGAATTTCGCCGATTTACACAAATTTAATTAGTGTGTGTTCAATTGTGTTAACTTACAAACTCAATTGAAGGGGCAAGTTAATAAAAGTGATATGTGACAATCTTTTAAATTTCTAGAAAAAGCTTTCAAAAAAAATCCCTTATTACCTTTATTCATGGTAAAAATTAAGTTTTTCTAAAATTGTTACCTATCACCTTTATCCACTTGCCCCTTCAATTTTATACTTGAATCTATCCCTATTTCTATAAGTAAGTTCTATAATTCATCATACATTACAAACATAAATTACACAATGTAAAAGTTAGCTTCTATAAAAATCAAAAACATAAATCTATATATGTTTATTCTCGAAATGTTTTTTTTTTTTTTTTTTGAAGCTACAGCAAGGATTACATGCTAATGCATATGTGCATATATAGTTACATATTTTTGTATCTACTGCATATACTTGCATATTAGTGCGTTTTTCAAAAACAAACATTTTGTTCAGCACAAAGAAAATTTTAAGACCATTGAAGAGACTCTACAGAGACTACAATGAGAAAAGAAAAAATCATCAGAAATCACATTCAAAGACAAAAGTCCGTGCCTTGTTGAAGAAAATATTGAAATACAAATTGTGATTTTGTAGCAAAATCAATAAATGTGCATTTAATTTTCTGCACGAATTATTGTTTCAATACGATATTCTAGCATTATTAACAAATGCTAGATAGATAATTTTTTATTAGATATTATAACAAATTTTCCCTGTGTAGGTGAAAATTATTAGTAGGTTTTTTTTCAACTTTTAGTGCAAATTTTAAATATTTTTAGTGCATATTTGCAAGTATATTTTCCTGTTTTTAGTGTACATAATCCGGGCTTTTAGCTATTACAATTACATTTTCATCCTGTAATTTATTTTTATTCAATTATTTATATTTTATTTTATTTATTTATTTATTTTTGTTATTTCATGATTCAGACTATTGTTGTTGATCAATTTTAGAGTTTTGTGAAAATAAAGGGGAAAGATTTTCGTTATAAGCTGTTTTGTTAAAATTAGTGAAATATTTCGAACAAACTAGAATTGCACCGATTAATAGGCAGTAATCAGTAATCTGCCGATTTGCTGATTATTCGTAATCGGCAGGAAAAATGTTTTCTAGATAATTTTAAATCAATTTTAAAACCCTTAAGTATTCTTTGAAGAAGAAACCCAGATGAATATTGTTGACATGGCAATTGCACGTTTAACATTTTTAAAGCAAAAGACTGTATTTTGTAATATGAAACGCAAAATATTCATTGAACAAGGGATATTTTCCACCTGGATTTTTGTATTTTTTAAGCTGAATTTGATGGTGTAGTAGAATTTCTGAAATACATTTTGAATGATTCTTAAAAATGTATTAAAAGTATGGTGACTGATTGATATTGGAAAAAGTAGCAGGTTTGTCAGAGTCCATTATTTGAAGAAATTTTTAATAATGATCCAAAAATTATTTTTTTAATTCAACCATACCATTAAATTCAACATAAAAAATACAATAATCCAAGGGGGAAAAGTTCTTTTGTTCAATATGCTGTTTTAAAAATATCACAGTTCCGCGGAATTGTTCAACAATAAATTAATGTAATTTTCTGTAACATAAGTATAACAAATAGCATGAAATTGTACTTTCTTCAATACTATAAAAGCATGACATATTTTAGAGAATATGTAATTTGAATATTATTAAGTCTTTGATAAAAATTAATCATTTAATCTCCTGAGTAATTATTTACAAAATCATTTTTAAATAACTGAAAATAGAATATAATTGTTGAGCATAAAAAATACGATGCAATACTAAAAACTTCAAAAATATTTATTAAACGAAAGTTATATTTTAGGTATTCTGTATGACACGTATTTCAAAAAAGATAACACGTCCAACTTGTTGTTTTCTAGTTATGACATTTTTTCTTGAACAAAATCGTGCTTTTGTTTAGTATTATTATTTGTAGTTTGTTCATCATCGCTGCGAATGCTGTTTAGTATCAGTTTGAGCAAGTTTCAAGTTTTTTATTAATTCAAAAATGTTCGGGTGAGGTGCATTGACGGAAGCATTGAATCTTGAACGGAAACTTTCGTTATACGTCTTACTGAACGGAATTTATACTTGTTACATAAAAATAACATTTTACTTTGCTACTATACATATGAGAATCATCCATCAATCAAATGAGTAAAATGAAACGAAACAGAAGAATTAGTCTTGAAAAAGATTGTAAAATAAATACATTCAATAGAGTACGGCGATAAAATGAAAGTAAAAAGAAGACAATATGTCTTTGGTTTGCTATTCATGTACGAGTTATTGACCTCCAAATTTTCTGAGGTCAAAAAAGTCACCTATAATTTCACTTTTGATTTGTGACAGGTTGTTCTTATCTTTTAAAAGGTCTCACACAAAAATCTGCGTACAATATCGAGTAAGAATGCTTCCTTTGTATGTATGGAGCCTTATCAATTCTACTTAGAGGGAGGTATGAACCTCATACAATAGTAGTATTCAGAGATTAAGCTGGAATGTTTCTAGAATTGTAAACGCAGGTGCAAATTCCCTAAAAGCCTTTACTAAAAACATTTCCAGGAAGGAACGGGTAGTTTTAGAACACAATACTTTCTCCTACTTTTCTTTTAAAGAATGAGTATAGCAATTGGGGGAATTAGATGTACGACGTGGTTCGTACGTGGTACACAATTGTTTTTATTTCTTTGGTTTAAAAGTTAACTTGATTATGCATTGCTGTATAACTCAGAACTAAATTAATAACTACATGTTCCTTCAATATTGTGAAGATCACGGATAAAAAGTGAATATGTGTTTTAAACAAGCACACGTACTTCTACTCATACCCCACCCTGAAAACAGAAATGACACAATAAAATATAGCTTAGTAAAAAATCAAGGTTTTGCGTAATATTACTTTTAACCGATTTAATCTTAAACTCTACAATTCTCTCAAAACATGGATCATGTTATATTTATTGGTTAATATTCTTCTAAACAGAAAGGTTTTAATTATGTGCCAAGTGCCACTATTGAATATATGATTTAAACATCATCACACACCGTGCGAATTATGTGGCCAAAAATAATATTAAATTTAGATTTTAAGTCAATAATTTATACATTTTTTCAAATGCGTCTCGACATATTTTATTTGATCGCTATATAACTTGTTAATGGTCAAAGAAAATGCATAAGTCATGTTCTGTGAAAATTGTTATATTTAATACTGTACACATAATTAATAGCAGTAAAATTAATATAGGTTTATTTCCCGCATTAAAAATGATGAAGAATTAAGTATCCAAATAAATCGGAATATCAAAATTTTATTAAAACTAATAGGCGATCCTAAAATTATGCGAACATACAGGTTTTGTCAAAATCAGGGAAATCGTTAGCAGGTCAGGATGAACTCTATGTTTACTATAACTATTGGTTTGTGATTAGGGCGATTCTCTGTAAACTCGTCATTTTTCACACGAAATCTGTCCGGGCACGGTTTTTTTCGAAATGTTCGTATAATTATAATTCTATTGCTCAGAAAATGAGTCAATTACTTTGGTTTGAAAGAGGGCCAATTGAAGTTTGTGTTTCTCCGATAAATCATGACAGGGGGTAAGTCCCCCGCCTAGTATAACTAGGCAGGGGACTGCCACGTGACTGTGTTTTTGCTCTTTGTTGCGTAATATCTGCAAAACTATTGGAACATAATTAGTTACGAGACTACCTATAAATTTAGGCACAAATCGTGGACATAATAACTAATATGTTTTATAATTAAATTAATTGACATTAATAAAATCGCTTCCCAGAGGACTGTTTTCGCAACGACCCTGATGCATACTTTCATCACAAATGTGGCTCTCAAACTAAGCAAAGTAGCGTTTCAACGCCGTTCTCGGCGATTTCGGCAAATTCACACTGATTACTTTAAACTTCATGCCAAAAAGAATTCGCAAAAGTTATAGATTTTTCGTATTACAGCTTTGAATTTGTTGCAGGGGACTGTTTGAAAAAACTCCGGACAGAATTTACATGACAATTTTAAGTTTTAGAAACACGTAATTATACCTTATTTCATAAGAAAAATATAGCTTCATTATTCTATTTTTAGATATTAATTACCAAATTTTGGGACAGCCAGGGGACTGTATTTTTGGCGCTTAGATAATTTCTAGAAAAAAAAAAAAATTGTTATCACTCCAAATACAATTGGGCAACAAAGTATTAATGCTTTACTTGTATTAAGAGCGATAATTACTTTATTACACTTTATTATTTTTAAAATACTCAGTCCGGACAGCCAATTACCAGTTTACAGAGAATCGCCCATTACTTAACAGCGGAGCTACAAGAAAGTTTTCTAAAGTCACGGTATCGTGTTTTTGAAATGACTAGAACCAGGGACAGATACAGAAATAGTTTTTGGTTTATAACACAAACGTTTTATTTTTTACAGTTGAAAAAAAAAGTTCTCATGAGGCTCCATTAAAATGTTTTTAAAAAAATCCTTAAAGCCTAATGCTCAGAAACATTACATACTAACTCACTTCGAATGTAGTCGTAAATCGTTTCAAGATAATTAGCTACCTAACTTTATAGTCTTAC
Source organism: Uloborus plumipes (assembly GCA_038373865.1). NCBI lineage: Eukaryota > Metazoa > Arthropoda > Arachnida > Araneae > Uloboridae > Uloborus > Uloborus plumipes. The sequence goes on from JAXGGA010006050.1 coordinate 50,536, forward strand.
CAAAATAGTACGATAATTCACATATATACATTCACGATATTAAGTACCCTTGAATTCCAAATTAGTCAGCTTTATATATTATCATTTCACACTAACAGCTGACTGCACTGCAATATTACTCCTGTAGCAAAACAAATTGATTTTATTCAAATATGTTTTGTCTATGCTAAATAGTTTAACCTCCTACTCGTGTTGTGAAGACAAATAAAAAATATTTAATGGTGCAGATGAACTAATTTTGCTTCTTTAGGAGAGCCCCCTTCCCCAACCCCCATAAAATCCGCTGATGTCCGGATCTGTGACAAAGCTTCAATTCCGTGATATTTGTACACTCCTAAACTTTTCCAAAAAGGTCAAATTGTACAAAAGAAATCAGGTGAACAGAAGAAATTTAATTAAAAAATTCAATTAATTGTCTTTTACTTTTTTTCAAACGCGTTAAAAATAAATTCAATTTACGTTTCATTTATCTTCGCCAACGAGACTTTCACTGATAAAGATGCAGGAGTGGCAACCCCTGCAAACTTGAGATAATTCTTGGTTCGGGGGGAAGTAAGGGCGCAAATCATGATCAGCGATAACTTCTCTTGCTGGTAAACCCCTTCTTAGGGTTGCCCGGTGCGCAACTCGAGTGTGCCCTTAATTTCAATGCAGACAAAAGTGATATGAATTGGCGCGACCAAGTGTTTGACGCCAAGTTGGTGACAAATGTGGCGATTTTTTTTTTTTTTTTCCTGATTTGGGTTCAATTTGGCGCTATTGGCGACATTTTCCGAAAAATCCACTGGATGATGTTAAAATCGGTGATATTTAGTAGATTAATCATTGTAAAACATTTTTTTGCATTTTTTCGTGGCAAACTAGGGATGTAAATGCTTGAACTGTAATCTTGCTCACTCCAAGCACTATTTTAACACTTAAGGCATCTACTAAGAAATTTACACGTAAAAGGAAGTAGTGTGGGGTCCATACCAGATTTTTATATCATACTTTGAAGGAATTATAGTTGAATTATAACTAAAATAGTGTTTTTTTCTGCTATATCAATTATTTTACAAATGAACTTTTCATTTTATACCACGGGCAAAGCCGTGCGGGTACCGCTAGTAATATATAAAACTCATCAAAATCGGTGAGTGACAACCTGTAAGGTCCCCTTGTCAGAGTTACATACTTACAAACAAACAAACAAAAAACAAACAAACCCACATGTGAAACTAATAAAAGCGTATTAAAAAGGAAGAAATTTAGCGTCCCTGGGCCCTAGTACAGCCCTGAATAAACTATGGCATTATTTTGGTACTTAAATAATTTAAGCGTTAGAAGAAATCAATTTAGTTACATCTCCATATATTATTTCTCTAAGCCGAATCCTATACCCGGTCGAAACTCGCTCATTTCTTTATCGAATTGCAAGAAAATTTATGATTTTGAAGCTTATCCCGCGGGCTATTGACGAAAATTAGACCCACCCTCTAAAAAGTGCTGGTTCGTTTTTTATTCGAACTTCAATTTTTGGGCACAAAATTGACTCTATCTAGCCGAAATAATTGTTGTATCGTCTCCATTTTGATTTCATTCGAAAGATTAAAAAAAATGCGTTCTTTAGAACGTTTCTCCGCTAGCGCCGCGTAACGAGAATCTCGAAAATCCACGTTTAAGCGACTTATAAGCGATTGAAGTTTGAAAAAGTTAAATTTTTTGCTCAACTGTCAAAATCGTTACATTGTTGCTCAAATCAATTTTAAATGTGACATTTCAAGCCAAGGCTTAGCTAGGTAAACCTTAATTGTAACTTTTATTGTTTCAAAATACTATGGTAGTTTTGCGATAACGTTAGTATTTAGTTTAGTAGTAGCCTTGGGTATTTGATTTTAATATAGGGTATCACTTTTGTAGTAGTTGTAAAAGTGAACGTGTCTTTGATCTCTTTGAAAAGTTGTCAGAACGACGGCAGTAGATGGCGATGTTGTGCAAATGAAGCCAATAAAAATTGTCGTATTAAATTTTAAGTTTAGAGTTTTTTTTTTTTTTTTTTGCGGAATTCCGCACGGGTCACCTAGTTTTTGTTAATAAATTAAGCTAATTTTCTAAACTGTTACGTTTAAAAAAAGTTACTAAACAGGTGTATTTATCATATCGTGATAAGCTTATTAGTAAAATTGAGCTACATAATTAAGCTGCATTGAATTTGTGAATTGCTGGAAACATTAAATCTGTACTATGCACTTAGTGTCATTTAGGAACGGCTATATTTTGGACTGGAAACATTTTGGACCGGCGGCCTTTCGGACCGGCGACATTTTGGCCCGGCGACATTTTGGCCCGGCGACATTTTGGACCGGCGACATTCTGGCCCGGCGACATTTTTGACTGGCGACATTTTGGCCCGGCGACATTTTTGCCCGGCGACATTTTGGCCCGACGACATTTTTGACCGGCGACATTTTGGCCTGGCGACATTTTTGACCGGCGACATTCTGGCCCGGCGACATTTTGGCCCGCGACATTTTGGGCAGACGATATTTTGGACCGGCGACATTTTGGCCCGCGACATTTTAGCCCGCGACATTTCGGCTCGGCGACATTTTGGACCGGCGACATTTCGGCCCGCGACATTTTAGTCCGCGACATTTTGGCTCGGCGACATTTTGGACCGGCGACATTTTGGCCCGCGACATTTTAGCCCGCGACATTTTGGCTCGGCGACATTTTTGCCGCGACATTTCGGCCACGACATTTTGACCCCAAACCGAAACAAATAGGTCTATTATTATTTAAAAATATACATGCTGTCCAACCTCGAAAACCGCGCCTAGAACCGTTGAACGGTCAGATTAAAAAAAAAAGGGGGGGGGGGGACAACTTTATTAAGAAAATGCACCATGGAAGCATTTTTGCTTAGTCTGATATTAGTTTATTTTTCTAGAACTGATAAGGAAGAGAAATAAATAAAACATCAGCTCAAATCAACACGTCAAATGAATCAAACGAAAAACAAACCAAAGCGAAATTTCTTCATATTCATTATCTTTGTATGTAAAAATGAATGTATGTACCTATGTGTGTATCTATGAACCTATGTATGTATGTATGATATTTATAGGCTCAAAAACTACTCGTCAGATTTCGCTAAAAATTTCACAGTGTGTTAGTGGCCTCATTGGGCACATCAAGAGACCAATTAGAAAAAAATCTGACAAGTATTTCTTTTTTTATTCCAATTTTAGTTGAAAGTTATACATAAAATCTCTAATTTTTTAGCTATCCTCCATTCAAATCATTATTTGGTGCTTAATCTCAACTTCACTTCGATAGCTAATTTTGCGTTTGATATTGTATTTGCTTTGCGTCTTTTTTCCGAGGCTTCTCTCAATTCCAATTGTTAAGAGATGTTTCTTTCAGGAGTATTCACCTTTGAATACATAATACTTCTGTTTTTGATTTATTCAAAAGTAGAAGCGCAGTTTTTTGGAAAATCATCATAGATAAATAACACATTTAAGTTTGATATCACGTTGTCCTTCACGCAGATTTTACCGACCAAGTTGTCACAAAAAATACCTTCTTCGATTTCGCATGTTGCTTTTTAACCCGCGAGTCGCCGAACACATCCACCAGTCGCTGTTATAATCATCCCTATTCTGATAAAATCAGAAGAGACCTGAGGTATACGCAAATGCAACGGAGGTCGCAGGACAAAATATCAAAGTTGATATTACTGTTGGAAACTTATTTATTAAAAATATGCATTTATTTAGAAAACGAGCAGTTATCTGACAGACTCACTCATTTGATTAACACTACGAACTCCCGCAAAACAGATCATCAAAGAGTACGGATTTTCCATCACTCAATCAAACTTTCACTTCACTCAGCAATAAGATTTTGTCATATAGCAAAGGTGACACTGAAAGCACCTATCTGGGTTATTGGGTCGATACTGGAAACGTTCTGACCGTGGGCAAAGACGGAAGAATGAGAGAAAAATACAAATAATAAAAAAGAATCATCTTTTCAGATCTTTCTACATCAAGAGAGAAAGTTTTCGACCTGTTGCACTTTAATGTGACTGTTTTCCTGAGATTCACCGTTATTTATTGGATCTTTTATTTTCCCCGCGCGCTTTGTTATCTTCCTCTGCCTCCCGGTATGCATCAGACCTGATTTGGAAAAAGTGTAAATGATTTTAGGAACTTCATTATTTCCTCGTATTGGGAAGGCATGAACCCTCGGGTTGCTCGTCTGTTGCTGCAAACCAAGATTGGAGAAGGTATTTCTCTTGCCGAAGCATTCCTGGCGAACTTTTATGAATTTTTCGTGATGTTTACAAAAAATACTTATGATCTGAAGCTCGTAAAACTAATATTTTATGTTTCTTCTTATCTGTGCCCGGAAGTTAATACTTTATAAGAAGCATATTTCTGTAAGAGAAAAGGGCAATAAAAAAGAGTATGTGTAATTGAGAAATAGGGGAATTTTTTATATGATTAGGCAAAAGGTAACCAGGAGTTCAGTAAAGTAGCAAAGTGACTAGGAATTAGTGAAACTTATTTCGTACACAAGCAAGTGGTGACAAATCTTTTATAGACTTCATCTTGTAAACGTGCCATTTCTTTCGTTCGCACTCATTTTGAAACAAAATTGTTTCACAACTGTCATGTCGTTGAAAGTTTCTTGAAGAATTTATTTTGTTGTAAAATTTTTGGGGGCACTAAGACAATACATTTCAAGCATTGCACATCATGAAATTACCTTTTAGCTGAGGACCAACTCAATAACTCTTTAGTTTAACGCCGAGTTTCCACCGTGAGCTCACGCCAGGGAATAAGAGTCCTTCCTACTAAAGCCGGAAAAATAGTTGAAATTGAAGGACTAGTTACATTATTTTTATTCAAAGCGAAAGCATACACTGAAGTGACAAAAGTCATGGGATACCTCTTAATATCGTGTCGGCCCTCCTTTTGCCCGGCGAAGTGCAACAACTCGACGTGGCATGGACTCAACAAGTCGTTGGAAGTCTTCTGCAGGAATATTGAGCCATGCTGTCTCGATAGACGTCCATAATTGTGAAAGCGTTGATGGGGCAGGATTTTGGGCACGAACAGACCTCTCGATGGTGTCCCATAAATGCTCAATGGGATTCATGTCGGGCGATCTAGCTGGCCAAATCATTCGTTGGAATTGTCCAGAATTTTCTTCAAACCAATTGCGAACAGTTGTGGCCCGGTGACATGGCGCATTGTCATCCATAAAAATCCCATCGTTGTTTGGGTACATGAAAACCATGAATGGCTGCAAGTGATCTCCAAGTAGCTGCACATAAGCATTTCCAGTCAATGTTCGGTCCAGTCGCACTAGAGGACCAAGTCCATGCCATGAAAAAACAGCCCACACCATTACGGAGCCACCACCAGCTTGAACAGTGCCTTGCTGACAGTTTGGGTCCATGGCTTCGTGGGGTCTGCGCCACACTCGAACCCTACCATCGGCTCTTACCAGTTGAAATCGTGACTCATCGGACCAGGCCACGGTTTTCCATTCATCTAGGGACCAACCGATATGCTCACGTGCCCACGAGAGTCGCTGCAAGCGATGTCGTTCTGTCAGTAAAGGCACTCGAGTCGGTCTTCTGCTGGAATAGCCCAAGAAATCCAAATTTCTCCGCACAGTTCTAGCAGACACGTCCATTGTACGTCCCACATTGATTTCTACGGTGATTTGACGCAGTGTTGCTTGTCTGTTAGAATTTACGACTCTTTGCAGACGTCGCCGGTCTCGATCTTTAAGTGCAGGCGGTCGACCACTGCGCTGTCCATGGTGGGATGTTATGCCTGAAATTTCATACTCTCGGCACACTCTTGACACAGTGGATCTGGGAATGTTGAATTCTCCAACGATTTCCGAAATGGCATGGCCCATGCGTCTAGCTCCAACTAACATTCCGCGTTCAAAGTCTGTTAATTCACATCGTGCGGTCATCATCACGTTAAAACCTCTTCACATGAATAACTTGAACAGAAATGAAAGCTCTGTAAAAGCACTGCGCATTTATACCTGTTCTATGCGATGCTACTGCCATCTGAAAATTTGCATATTGCTATCCCATGACTTTTGTCACTTCAGTGTATTTGTAGGGAATGAAAAGGTTTGTGTTTATGTTCACGCAGTGCGCAGCAAACCTCCCCAGAACCCTTGATTTTAACACATATTTGACATCTAATTGATTTTGGGTTAGATATTTACTTCCATAGCTCAAAATAGTAATGTTAAGTTTTGAAAACTAGACGAGATCTCTACAAAATATACAGAACAATGAATAAATACATTTAAAGAAAAAAGCGTGAAAACATAATAGAAGGAAACAAAATAAAATGTATCAAATCTAGTTTCATTTGCACGAGGGGGGGGGGGGCATCCGCAAAACTAGAAATTTTCAGGAGTGGGTCCGTGGAAGTCTGGATATTGGAAACCTGTGGTTTAACATAACTTCAGCAGGGGATTGGTTAGAAGCAATCACTTCTATGAAAGATTACTTCACTGCAAGTTTTCTACGGCCCATTTTGGTGACATCATTTAGTGTGAAACTAACGATAACATTGCTGTATTGCCCACAAAACTTTGCACATTCACTTTTGAACCAAAATGTTCTGCAAGACCAATGCATATTAGCGTCATTTACGATAGAGCAAAGTGAGCCTGTAATTTCCAGGAAATATTTATTTGTGAGAGGTTTTGCCACATCGATTATTTCTTGGAATCACTTAGTTTAGAAATATTTATCAACATTTCTTTGTGGGCAAATTTCTGCAATGATATTTATCTTGGCGACATACCTGTACCTCGTAGTTCAGGTTAATTATTTCATCAAAAGACACTTCGGCAACTGTCATATTTGCTAATCCAATAAGGGGGAAATGTTTCCAGCTCAGGCAGCTTATCATGAAATAATAGGTAATCAATATTTTAGGATACGTTATTGAGAATCATTCAGAAATTGCTCTACTCCATGAAACTGACACATCATACAACTGCAGTAGAAATGACACAGCTCAAAAATGTGAAAAAATGCACTAATTACTGATTTAAAACAATTAACTTTTTTTTTCATTTCACAAAACTGGCACAATGTTGGTGAACATAATTGGTGCTTGATGGCGTATAAATTATATAAATAACAGTGTCACTTCATTTTTGAAAATTCATGAATTGAGCTAGTTCTAACACTAAACACCTCATATCTTGCATAAAAAAAAGTTTTGTTGAAACATTTTCAAATTATGAAGAATAAGTAATGTCCTTTTTAACATATATTTCATAATTTATCTTAGCATATTCACCTACAGACAATTCGTTAACAGTCACTTCTCGTCACCTTCTCCGGCGTATAATGCATTAGTTGTTGATATACTACACCACCAATATCAACAAATGAACTAATCGTTAAAGTTGTTTTGTATGAAATTTGTGCAGCAACAAGCACTTACGCAACACTTGGTATTGAAGCAAAAGTGTCATCCTTAAACAATAAGAAATGCTCTAAAATAATGTTTTGCAAATTCGAGATGCATGCTCCTTCCTTTTTTTTAATAAAGTATAACTACCATTATTATTGTTATTATGAGTAAAAAATGGGAATTTTTTACAGCAGAATGAGAAGAAAGAGAGTCAAACTATTGTTCATTTAGTTCAACGCGTTAAAAATTATTGTTTTCGAAAAAAATAATATATTTTCAAATTTACTCGCAAAAATAGAAGATACGCATAAAAATCGAATTTTCAACCGAAAAATTATATTTTTTAAGGGTGGATCCTGCTTTAGAAAGCACATTAAAAACGATTTTTTGGAGAAATTTTTTTGATAAAAGGAAAAAAGCAAGTCAAGAAAACTTTTCAGATTATTTTATTACATGTCTGAATATGGGGAAAAGTACTTTTTAAGAGAAAAATATTCATATGCTACATTCGTGCAACTGCTGTTTTCAATTGGTGGGACAAATGGCGATCGTAATTTTCATCTGAAACACAAAAACCAGACACCATTTAATTTTTTCCCCCCTTTTTTTTTGTTTCAGATGAAAATTACGACCACCATCTGTCCTGAAAATTGAAAACAGCAGTTTCACGAATGTACATAAAAATCGGTTACAAGTAAATATTTTCCCTCAAGAAATGTTTTTCCCATATTCATAATCTAAAAAGTTCATTAGATTTGCTTTTTTTATCCTAAAAAAATCCCCCCCCCCTTTTTTTAAGCCTTATAAAGAGCAGGATCCCTCTTGAGTTATCCAAAAGATATGAAACAACATTAAATTGATTTCTGCTTTGAATCGGAATAAAGAATAAAAGAAAAAGCCATGGAAAACTTGCTTGATTTGTAAACAACGCTAGGCGCCCTGTCGTTACCTCCCACGATTCTCCCTGCCTCCACATATCGACGAACATTACAATATAGATCCATATAAAGGAGTCCTTTTCTGAGGTAAGCGGATGTCGGTTACTTATGTCAGACCGCGCCTCGGTATTTGAAACCGATTCTTATATTAGTCATTAAGAAACGAGGTTAGCGAAGTTATGAAATTTTCTTCTCTTCGCACTGGCAGTGATATATTTCTCGATTTTGACGCATTGATTGGTGGTCTTCGTGATTAACGACTCGGGACATTTTTATAATTTTTCCAATTGTGATTTTAGTCGGAAATAATTGGTTTTCGGAGGGAGTATTGGGGGTCCAGAACGAAAAGTTAAAATGAACAAAGTGAAAATAATCTATCTTCATAAATAATGCATTGTGATCTTTTCTTTTTCCCGAATCTTTGTGAACATGTTTTGTAACGTGTACTATTTTAAAGATTTGATTGAGTTAAACAAGAGGTACAAAGGTGCACTGATCCTTTTTTTTTTCGTATTGCATTTGTCACGCGATTTAAGCACTATTTTTATCTTTTTTAGCTCCCTTTAAGTGGGGATAAAGAGCCCATAGGAAGTTTCGACGATGATGATGATGTCGTGTCCATGAAGTAAGTACAAAAACCCAAAATGTTCCCGAAGCTGTAGAAGACAGCCCTGGCGATATCTACAGCTTTGTCTGTAAAAATAAGCTCCTCTGAATCCTCGGTCTATGATGAAAAAAGCTTGTAAAAAAGCTTGGCTATAATTGCTGGACAGCTGAAGATGTGTTGTGGAGACAGTCGGGTCTTATCCGGGCAGTGAGGACAAAGGATAAAACTTGGTGCAACTTCTTTGTCCGTCTTCAGAAATTCTCATGCCTCTCCAGTGTTTTAGAGTTCTGACGCTGCTTAATTTTGGAATGGAAAACGTTTCAACTTGCTGGAAAGTTAATCTGGCAACTGCATTGGCGTCATTGAGTGTTTAGCATTTGGATGGTTTAGATGAATTGCGGAAAATAGGAAAATGAATGATTAATGTTCCAAAAAACAAACACGGTTTTAATTAAACATTATTTCCAAAATGCACTTTGGTTGAACTATGCACCGTTTTATTTCGAAGAGCTTTCACAGTGAAGCTAAATAACTAAATAGAAAAGAGTAATAAAAATTATAGTTCCGTCTCAATATTTCTGTGTTTGGTTAGTTACATATTTCTTTCTCAATGCTCAAATAGTGAACGTTAAAGAACATTTGTCGATTAGGTTCTGTTAGGAACGCAGCTAGGAAGAATGTAAGTTGAACTCCTTTCCTAGAAAACTTGATTTCAAATGATATGTGAAATCCTAGTATGGCAATATATTTTAGATGTATTGACCGTTAGAACCAAAACCTTTCGAGATGCTTTTGGATCCTTATGACTAAAAACTCCTTTCGGAGGATCAGTTAACTTCGCTAGTGGTTGCTGTAATGTATTCAGAGCCACCGAGAGGGAGAGGCAACAGTAGCAAAATCATCGGGGCCCGGCCCAAAAGGATCCCCTAGGGATTTTGGAGCCCTCGTAGGTCTTGAATATTTTTAATGGTTCCCCCTCGGAAAATTTGAAATTATGGTTCTAAAAATGCAACTTTAGGTGAACCACCCCATGCGACGGTCGTGTGATAAAGAACAACAAAAAAAGTTAAACATGAGGAAAACGAAATCAAGAAGACTGTTGGAACGTAATGAAGGGGTGGTAACTGCCAACATGGAGGGGGGGGGGGAATTTCGGGGTCAAGTTGGATGAGGACCCGCATGTTAGTATTTTGAAACGGGACGCGATAAAGCTGTCTGCGTCCTTGAATAGTTGTTGACATGAAATCTGTATTAATATTTCTGAAGTAGATTAACTTCTTTAATGAAGGCTTAAGGGCATTAAAGTACTTTTTTTAATATTGTTCCCCAAATCGATAAATGTAAAAGGAAAAATAAACGTCCCTATGAAATTGAAGAATTTGCCACCAATTAATAAACTCATTACTCAGGCAGGAAAGCAAAATGTGGTCAAAGTTTTCTTTCTTTCCTAGTAAGAACTTTTAACATCCAAATTGCTTGTCATCAGAATGACAGCTAAGCTAGATAAAAAAAAAAGCTTTAAAAAACAACATTCATTTTCACTTGAACACGTGTCGTCGCTTAATTAACATACATACGAATCCGAGGCAGGATTAATCCCTCATCTTGCCATCAGTTATGTCACAAATTTCCTGACACTTGTGGTCGCCCTTGGGCGAGTCCCATTTATTTTGTCACCCGAAATGGTCAGGTGGAAGAGAAAGTCCGGCCCAATCACGTACTTTATCGAAGCGCAAACAAAACAGTGTGATAGCAGCCCCGAATAGAATATCATAAACAAGAATGCCCAAACGCGTGACAGCAACCAGTGAAAGAGAGAGGGTTCCGTGGACTAGTTCTTAAACAGGGAGAATTGAGGTTCTGGCATTCCTGGCCCTTAGCCAGAGGCCGGCTTCGCGAGTTTGGGGGGTTATAGGCCAAGCCACTCAGTTAGTGTGACCTTGTTTCGGTTTTGAGCCTTTTCTTCCAAAGGCACCAGGAGATTTAGTTATGCAGAGTGCTGTCTTCGAAACAGCGGGAGTTTCTCTAAGGGCAGGGTTAATGAATTTGATACCCAGAATTAGAAGGAAAAGTGTTCGAGTTTGCTTTCCTCAACAAACTACGATAGCTTCTGAAAGACAAAGACCTCATAAATGCGAAAATAGTTCGCGATTATGCCATGTGGTGAAAAAAGCTTCGTCAAAGGTCAAGTCTAGAAACGAGAGGAAAATTGAGTACACTAAGAGATATGAATTGTACAAGAGAAGGCTTCAAAGAAGTGAACATACTCCTCTCGTGGTTTAACAATCGATAAATATTTTGATTAATCTTACATAAAACATGATTTATGGATGGTAGATTTTGCCGTTGATATTACATGTTTCATTCAGAATGGCTTAAATTGTTTTATAAAAAATCTATCTCTTGAGATAACTTTTGTTTTCAAAGTTCGTTGCTCTGATTTGATATTCATTGTAAAAGGTTTGGTTCAGTCACGATTATAAGAAGATGAAAATTGCAAAGAATTTAAGAAGAAACAAAAATGCATACTTACCAAACATAACATATCTCTGATCTAAATATAATTTAGATCAACGTTTCTCAACCTCTTTTAAACTTTTAGCCGGTAAAAAATACGAAGAAATTCTGAGGACCTTTGAGTTTTCATTAGAAGATTTTAAAATGGTCAATTAAAAATAATTCATAAACAAAAAAATAAGTTCTTGTATAAATCATTATGCGCAAGCAAATAAGCAGTTGGATTTTATGAATCATGTGCTGAATAATCACAGTTTGGAGCCAATGGAATCATAAACGAGCGAGATAGCGGGGCATCCGTGGTTCTGTGGTAAAAAGCTTTACTTCAAAGGCCGGAGCTAATTGGTTCGATTTCCTCCGGTGCCCTGGGAGGTATTTCTTTTCTTTGTAATCTCTTTAATTCTTTCTTCTTGTCTCTTCTGTAAATCTTTCTTGAAAGAGTCGATCAAATTTACCTGGCGATTAAATTCACATTAGATTTGGAACCTATTTAGTGCCGAGGAATTTTGCAAAATGTAAACAAATGTTTGAGAAACGGTCGCAAAATCAGTCTTCAAGCATAGTTTTTGCTAGACTTATCTTAATCTATAGTGACCTCAACTGCCGAAGTAGGGAAGAACCATGAAGCCAATTATAGAGAGTCTGACTGCAAACCTCCTCCAATGGTTTAGCAGGAAGTATTTTTCCTCAAAGCATTTTATAGATTTAAGAATATGGGTATTTAGGGACAATGACTGAAGTTAAACATTGCATTTAAGTAAAACTGAAGCAGTAAACTAAGCAGTAATGTCGACCTTTTAACATGATTATCGATATTAACTAGCAAGTTATCGCCCCTAAGCCAGGGCTAAGGGGAGAGTTGAAACCGAGCTACGGGATGATATCATCTTATAGAAGCTAATAGCGCCAACAAACTGGTAGTTAAAGTAGATTTAACGCATCCTCAGTTCGGCTACTGTCTATTCCAGACTGATGAGTCCAGAATAAGGAAGAAACTGCAAGCTCTGAAAAACATAACAGGGTAGTCGGTATATTGCATGTAGTTCTGTCCTAGCCTTGGCTTATTGGTGATAAACTGCTGCTTAATGCACAAGGTTTGCCTTCAATTTACAAGTTGAACCCACAGACTAAAAATGAATAGACCGCGCATCTCCCGATGAAGCAGTGGATGTCAGTAGCGCTAAGATATATCACGTGATCTACAACAAAACCCTCTCTTTCTCTCTAACGCTCTGGCGCGTTAAAATTTTTGGCGATCATTTGCAAGCTGTTGTTAGACAAATGCTTCCTTGCGCTTTTTGTTCGCTCGATTATCCCGATCGCTTCGCGAGACATTTGTTTATTTGCTGCTTGCAAGTTCCATCTCCGACAAACAATCCATGGCACGAAATAGAAAAATAGAATTTTCTACTTGTTTCAAATTAGGCTTCAAAAGTTTTTCTTTTCTTTGGGGAGGGGGAGGGGGAATGCAGTGTATATAGATGAGCATATGAATTTAACAGAAAACATTCAATGTCTATGAATATATCACAGAACACATTCAGCTCTTTGATGAAAGGGTAATAATAAAGTATTTTAAAAGAGCACACACATACAAACAAAAGTAAAATTTTAAAAGGCGCAGGATTTTACAATATTTGGTAAAATTTACCTATTTTTTATTCAACGAAATTAAAACATAAACAACTTTGAAAATGTGTGTTAATCATTACAATTTAAACAGCTTTTAACAGAAAAGTTAAAAAGTCACTTAACTGTATTTAGAGACGTTTTCGATTGTCTTTTGTATTTTTGAATACTAATATTAATTCTTCTAAGTTCTAATAATAGTTCGATTCAATCAAAACATATTTAAGCTTATAGATAAAGCATTTTCTAAGGGTTCTTAAAAACATTGTTTGCTCTACCCCTACCTCCCTCCCGCCCGAAATTTCGAAAAACAATCTTTAAAAAAGCAGTTGCTTTACGTATGTATAAACAATTGATTATTAGTTACACATAGTTCAGTAGAGAATGAATAAAAAAACATCATAAGTAGGGGAGGTGATTTTTTAAAAATGCAATTTTTGAGACATGCCCTTTCATTCTGCTTGGGCGGTATAAGGTCGTACCGACAGATGAATAGTGCAAAAAGGTCGAATTACGAAAAATAGAGTATTTCACTTTTGCTGTAACTTTTTCCAGAAAGAAAGGGCAAATACTTCTAATTGAATAAAATGTTTAAATGGTAATTGAATTGGAGGAAAATTGTGGAGGGGGTCAACTCCCAAATACCTCCCCTTCCCCAGCTCCACTGAACCTACACAATTATTTTCTTTACTTGGTCTTGAATTATTAATCTACATAGGTTTTGTAACCTGCGTTTTGAAATATTTAATCTTTTTGATCAAAACTACCAATTGAGGGAAAGTAGAATTAAATGGAGAAGCAAAATATGTCATTACAAAAAATAATCTCCCATCGTTTCCGAATGCTTTACGCTTTATCAGACACGCATTGAAAAACCATAAATCACAATTTTACGCATTATTATTTCACGAAGATTCTCAACACGTTTCGGTGGATGAAAATCAAAATCCACCCGAGGATCGATTTCGATTAATCATAATCGAATTTCAGCAACTTGCCTGCGTGTACTAAACCAATAAATTTTGGAAAAATGCAGTCGAATATATGAAAGTTCGCCCACACAAATCACGCATCTTTAAATAATGTAGGCCAAGGAACTGTAGCAATACATTTTATCTCAAAGCAATAAGGAAGCATGGCAGGGAGGAGGATGGGATTTTCAGCTGGTGAGAACAGGAAAATTATTTGTATAAATTGACAGTTTTGTAAATGATCTTCATATATTTCAGAATGTTTTTGAGCGTTTTGGTTACTGATAGTTTAATGATGCATATGAGAATTAATAAACAGGTTTTGTTTATTCCACCAATTCCTTTGGGATAAGATCCAACGGACTGTGACATTATTTTTTCTCTTTTGTGTTTGAAAATAAAAAATGCAATAGATAAGTTGTAATTGCATAATCTGTTGCATTCTTAGACATCTTTAATAATACAATATATGTGTGGTTAAAGTATAATTTTTAAAAACTTCTTTAGCTACTTTTTAATTGTAAACTGTTTGAAAAATTAAATGCACAGTAATAAACCGTAAAATTAACAGTTTTAATTTATTACCGTGCATTTTACAGTTTTAAGCTGGAACCTGTTCGTTGCATGACAGTTTATGTTTTTCAGTGTGTTTCCAAAAATCAAAATGGATCCTTCTGCTAATTTCTGTTTACTCGCAATCTCCATAATGAATGTCACTGAGTCAGAAATTCATTTGCTCAAGAACATCAATAATTACGTCATTGCTCTGAATGATTGACCTTTGCTTTCAGAGAAAAAGGTCAATGGCAAAGCAAACCAACAATTAAAATATGTATATCATTGTAGAAGTTTCTCGAGTGGTGAGGCTGGGCAATGGTAATTAAACTGATTGGAATCATTAAGTGAGTTACTGCGACAATACGTATGTAGGCCAAAAATTGAAAGCAGGTTAGCAGTTATTTGATATTCTTATAAATAATGAAAACCGCAGTGCAAAACTAAGTATTTTTTCGCAAACATTGAAGTAGGCAGTTCAAACAAGATACAACATAACGAATAATGAATTGACGTTTTTCAAAAGGTAAAATAATCAAACTCTGATTGGAGACCTCAGTGCAAATCGGGTACAGCTTCTCTTTTTAGAAACTTCCAGGAATTATAAAAAAAAAAGTTAAAAAAATTCATTTTCAAACGTTTTGTCTTTATATGAATTACTATATTAGAATTTAACTCTTGTTTGATGCATTTGCACAAACGGAACAATTTTACGCATATATTAGGAGGACCGTTGATAGAAGGCACTTAACTAATACTAGTGCTTCTAATGTAACTTTACTACTATTTAAGAAATACTATTTAACAATTTAGAGTCCATGAGTATCATAAAATATATGTTTTGAAAGTCTACAGGATGAAAAAGTGGAGTAATTCGTTTACTTGAGACATACCGTTAGAAGAACTTAACAATAAAATATATGTCTGCTACATGCTAATGAGCCGCCACTAAGCCATCTTATTCTAGAAATGGAGGGTTGCAAAAAGGGACAACATTCATATCCTGGACCTATCAGACAGCATCTAAAATATTGCGAAAAAAATCCAGTGGTCAAGTTTAATAAAGCTGACAACACTATTTAGGCTTTGAATATGAAAGATATCAAAAGTTTGAGCACTGAATAGCAGTCAACTTCATATTGAGTCGTTAAGTGGAGAAGCTCTCTTAGGGCCGTGCTCCACATTAACGTAAAGCAGAAAAATAAAGCAGAAACGTAAAATGGAATTACATAGTGTTCCTATGGAAAGTACCTGGATTTTCGGTTTCTGCCTTCGGTTTCGATCGCGTTTTACGCTGATGTGGAGCAGGGCCCTTAGAGTCGCCGAATCCGGCTCCTTTATCCTAAAATAATCCCGACTCCTACTCCGTAGCCCTGCGGAACACGTGTCTGTAGTTTAGCTCGCATGTTTTGCATTGCAACCGTTTATTAGTTCTCTTTATCGCACAAAGGCAAACATCCAGTACAAGCAATCAAACATCGTGATGCTTTTATCTTTTCTCATAAATGATGGCAGCTTCCTTTTAATTAATGCATTTGTAATTGTTATTCTAAACGTCAAAACAAGCGAAACAAAACTTCTGACTTCTCCATTCAGGTAACGTGGTTATTCCCTTAAGCATCCATCAGTTAATGATACCTATTTTCTATCAATTAATTTTCTTCAACTAAATGATTCGAAATTTTTTCAATGATACCATAATGATGTGAAACTTAAAAAAATAAAAATGCTAATGCATTTTCTGTTTGTAAAAGATACCGTTTTCCGACACTTCTCTTTTTAATCATGCTAGGTTAATGGGTTTCATTAACCCATTTGGAACTGCGACCTTAAGTGTTCAAACATCTCAAGAAAAAATTTTTCTCTCTCTTATAGATTTTGGTGTTAAATTTTAATCCAACATTTTTTATTATTTGAGTTTCCTTCGAAGTTGTAAATAACTTTAAAATAAAACTACAGCAGACATGCAGTACAAATAAACGCAGATTTATTGTTTCTTTTAAATAAAAAATATTTGAAACACATTTCAAGACAATTATTTTTTTAATATTTGAATTACCCCCTCCATCTTTCAGTGCAGTAAAGATGTTTAAAAGGAAAATATCTCGACATCAATTAAATTTTCAAAGATTGTTTTTATCCATAAGCTCTTTTATCGTTGAAAGTGGGGTTCACTAAAAAAATTTCTGAAGTTTATGGTCAGAAGTACGGCATCCATATTTCCAGTACTTTTCAGAATTTCTTAAAGTGCAGAAATTGGAATTATGCACTTCACACCTTAATTCAGGTAGTGTACTAATTAGGGCTTACTTTTTCTGGTAAAATTTACTGTATTTTTTTCTGCACTGTAAAGAATTCATTTTACAATATTATTTACCGTCAAATTCTCCTGAAGTTTTAACAGTGTTTCTTGTAATACCGAAACGCATGTCTGCAATTGTCATTGCTATTTATGCAATTTACAACCGTTATTTGTACGTAACTCATCAAAAAAGGATGAGTACGTATTTTATTTCAATTGAGATAATAGTTCAAAAAATTTGAATGGTTTTTTAGTATAATGCGATACTATTTAAAAAAAACGCTAAACCAAAACCAAGGAAATTTTAATGTCAAGAAAAGATAAAAATTGTGACTGAAAAATATAATACAAATGCAGCATATCTTCTTTAAAATTTAAAATTGGGTAAAATATTAAAATATAGTTTTATTTTGGAACAAATAATATTTTTTAGAAAAATTTTGAATTTTAAATATCGAGTCATTTAACATTAGATAAATGTATTGAGTTATAAAAACTTCAAACTTGAAGTTTGACCAAAGAAAAAGAACTTAAGCATTTCCTTTGACTCAAAAACAGTTTTGCTCTAGGCTAAAATTTCTCATACTTCTTTCCTAACCGCTTTATTAATAATAATTATGACACAGAAAACAAGTAAAATTAAATTTCAACTTATTTATAGTGAGAAAAAAATGTTGATGGAATCCTTTAATTACAGCGTCTTATCTCAATAATGATAATAACAATGAAAAAAATAAATACGATCGTATAATTATCACCAAGTACATTTAAGTTTTCACTAATGCGTTAGCAATTATGGTAAATGAGTTTATCTGTTGATATAATTCTCTTTAATGATGAGTGTTGACTTTAATCCTTGGTGAAGATTTGAAAATAGTTAAGTGAAAATAGTTACGTATTAACCTGGTTTGGTTTTGAACTAATCAAATGAAAAAATACTTTGCTGTTCATTCACCCTTAAGTAGTGACATTTTCTCTCGTCTAGTTAAAAAAAATAGGACGGAAAAATATTACAAAATTTGTTACAAACTTTCAGCAGAACATCTGTTAAACAAGTGAATCTAATTTAAGAATTAGAATCTAAATTAGAGAAATAGAAGAACCTTTAAGAATGAATGAAAAACAATTTTTTAAGTCCATGAGAAAAAATCAACTTACAAAGCTTTCATCAATATGAATTAACTAAAACAATTCTATTGTCATAATTTCTATAAAAAATCTTAACAGCATTAGTTAAGGAACAATAAGAATCATATGAGTGCTTCATGTCCAGTAGACTGGTCCAAAATCATATGAAAAAAAAATTGAACATACTTATTTTCGCATTGTTGCACTTGTTTCATTAGACGAAATAAATTATCAAAAAAAAAAAAAAGAAGAATGAATAGAGTAGGGTTTAGGGGTCACGATCAAATGAAAGTTTTAAGCTTTTATGGCTCGTTTGTAAAAGCTTACCGTTTACAAATCACTGTGAAACAAATCAATTACGTGTTCCAATTTAATAAACTTTTTAACAGATGTCTTGAGTGCTTTATTCTGTTAGTTTTACTTCACTGAAATTTTTTTTCAGCGCCAGGAAGATTACGCTGATGGCAATGATGTTATTAAATTTCAGGAAACAAGAAGGAAATATTTATGCAACATTAGCATTTCAGAATCTGGTATTATGACGCTTGCAAGTAAAATCCTTTTTTCATGATATTTCTGTGCTTAAATATACTATTAGTAAAAGTATTTTCTCAAAATATCGGTGTTTTAGTAAAAACCTCTTTTTTTCGCGTTAAATCAGCATGTTTGAATGCTAAATGTTGTCAACACCTAAATATTGACCAATTCACATGGTTTCCTCCCTTAGTTCTGTAAGATCATATTTAACAAGAGCAATTTTGTGGAGAACACGACTGCCGAACTTTTACCGTTGGACCGCCCTAGTACCCAGGGCAGGGAAGATTACGGGATTAAAAAAAAAGACATCTCCAGAACTACATGGACTCTTTATTGTTTTCTTGACTGCTGTCAGAAATAGGAGAGATCATCGTGAATTATCTGCGAAATAAATTTAACAACCGATTATTTAAGGTTGCCTAATCTCCTGTGACATGTGTGAGCTATGCGACATTCTTATTTCACTTCATGTTACACGAAGACACTTGTTATGTTATGGAGATTGGAAGACGAATAGCTGGAAATCAAAAATCTTCACCGAATCTTGAGAAATCTCACTGTTTCCATTCCAAATTCTACAGCAAAGACGTGACAACCTCCTAACACGATTTAGTGCTTTCACCCAAGGATTTCAAAACCGCACCAAAATCACCATCAGAAAAAAAAAGAGCTGAAGACTTGACCTAACAGCATTGAGACGAGAAAAAAAAATAGAAATCTCTTTTATCCTTTATATAACAAGGGGTGTGGCGGGCTGACATTTGACCATCCATCTCTCAATGCAACAAGCAATCACAAAAAGCCTCATAACGTTCGAATGTTTGCTCTTCGTGGAGCCATTTTCTAAAATGAATGGGATCAAATTAACAAAGGTAGCAAAGAAGGAACCAATATTAAAACCAATTTAATAATGTTAATAAAGCGTTAAATTGGAAATTACGTGTAATGGGTTTGGTGATATAATGGATAATTTCATTAATGCGCAAGCATCAGGGGTGTAATTGGCTTATTAATCTTGATACTTTTAAAAGATAATCAGATGTATTACTTTAAAAAAAACAAAAACAAATTTCTGTAATTTAGATTTTTTTTATCTACTCTTAAATGTAATTTTGTGTTCTATTTATCAAATCATATAGGGAAAAAAGAACGGGAGTAATCAAATATGAATAACGACGAGGCTTAAAAAAGCCTTCTTAAGCAAAGAGGAAATTGAATTTTGCATCGTGACAAATTACTCCATTTTTTTCCTTTAGTTGCGAAAATAAATTGTACTTCCTGATGATCTTGAAAGAAAACATGTTGGTATATAAAAAAAAATATTGATCCATTATTTTAGAATAAAAATATAATCCTACATTCATTCAAATCAGAGTGCGAAGATAAGAGTACTAAGCTGGGCGACGTTAAAAATGCTCGTGGTCCCAAAGTCCTCCAAGTAAATCGATACCTCAGGGCATACTGGACCAGGGGTTTCGCTCTTCTCCTGGTCTGGATCAAAAGAACAAAGCCCTCTTCAGGGCCCCATACAGACAGTTAAACCAAGTGTTGTGGTAGGTATGGGGAAAATTGGAGTGAAAAGTGAAAAAAATTGTTAGTTATGTGACCCTAGTTATTAGACATTGTAGAAAAATTGAGTGTCATTGCCTCGGGACTCCACTTCTTTATTCGCATACAAGACATCTCGAAGATAAATAAATAGCAATCAGGGCACTGGACTGCAAAAAATGAACTCTTGTTTTTACGGTATAATACTGGCAGACCAGGCTCCAATTTAAACTGTAAAATGCACAATAATAAACAGTAAAACTAACAATTTTAGTTTCTTACTGTAAAGTTAGAACTTTTACAGTTCATTGTCAGCAGTATAACATTGGCAGCAGAAGTTCCAGTTTAAAACTGTAACATGCACAGTAATAAACAGTAAAATTAGCAAATTTTAGAGTCAAATTAGCAACTATACAGTTTAGCTCTGTAAAATTGGAAATTTTGCATTTTGTTACAGTAAAATTAGCAATTTTTATAGCTTATTACTATAAAATTAGCTGTATTATACTGTAAAAACAACATTGATGTTTTACAGTGTGGAGGGAATCGAGTTCACGACCGCTGGACGAAGCGAAGCTGCTAATACAGATCCACGGAGGCACGAGTTACCGGTGATTAAAAGAATTATTTAATTGTATCTTTATTTCCAATCAAACGAGACAGGTCATATTACTAAGGCTGGTTACGATAACAAAAGTCCTCAAATATCTAATCTTAAACATTGAACGCAGGCCAATTTGCTGCAGTTAACCTTTGCCGAGCTAAGGCGTGTTCACTCTTAATATGCCAAATAATTATAACTTCCAACCCACCAGAACTGTATTTGTTTCTTCAAATAATAATAGCCATTAGACTCATGCCGTCACAAAAAGCAGCTTGTGCTATATATTTTCCAGATGCTCTGAGAATTAGCATTATAATAAAGAACATTTACTGAAAGAACATGACAGGAGAAATTTTTTGGAGCAACTTTGACATTCTGCGTCAACTTTCTCCTTTTTTTAAAAATCGGCCTTTGACATGAGGGATTTTTTTTTTAAAAGAATGTTGCAAAACACAAGTCGGCACATACACGCATAAAAAATCCCATATTTCATTTCAACAACTGCTCCCATTTCCCAATGTCTTTTGTTGTTGCTTGCGGAATTGTGACTTATTTCGCGATCAGAGGTTAAGACCTCCAGTGACATTCTTGACAAAATATCAGCTTGACTTCAGTTTCTTCTTCTTTTTAACAATTTACTTTAGAAATAAGATTTTAAGTACAAAAAGTCGATTGTTTCCATGCTTTAAAGTTATTTTCAGTTATGAAAATGTGTTCCTTTCATAATCTTTAACTGTGGATGAA
The DNA here is from genome assembly GCA_038373865.1 of Uloborus plumipes. Taxonomy (NCBI): domain Eukaryota; kingdom Metazoa; phylum Arthropoda; class Arachnida; order Araneae; family Uloboridae; genus Uloborus; species Uloborus plumipes. The sequence goes on from JAXGGA010006050.1 coordinate 72,073, forward strand.
ATGACTTAAGTCTTTTTTAACCCTTTTAGTCCCAAATTAATTTAACAATGAATATTTACATATTTTTAAGTTTTTTTTAGTTGAAAATACATCAAACAACATATATACCGAGTATATATCTTTTTTTAATTTTTGGCAAGGCTTCACTAGATAGTGTTTTATACAGGCTGTTTCATTTGATCAAAATCCTTGGGATAAAAACGGTGGTCATTGTCCAGCGACATCTATCGAATATTATGGTAACTAACATTATATACAAATCAGATAAACAAAAGACAAAATTAAAAGTTCATTTGTTGGCGACAATTTTACAATTTGGCATTTAATTCTATTTTAGTATATTTTAACGTTATTTAATAGCTTGTTTCATTTGTTGGTTTATTCTGCATTTTAACGGCTTATTTTAATTGGTTAGCGAATTATTTTTCATTTTAATTGATTCTAATTATTAATTAACTATGAAACGACACTGGCACCGCAGAGAGATAAATGGCAAATCTATTCGATAAGCGAGCCAATACTACCAACGGGTTGCCATAGAACTTTTTAAAATTCAGTCCACAGTTCGCCATGATACAGTTGGTCGTATAAAACGTTTGATTGTATATCTTTACCTGAAAAGGGAATTTATTTCCCCTAAAAAGCAGTACTAATAAGGAGTTCGGCATCAATTCACTGTGTACTCTACTTCAGTTAACTATATCAATATTTTAACCCTTAAAGATAGGATAAACATCGCTTTTTACAGCAGAAAACAATATGCTAATAAATGTAAACAAACATTTGAGTAGTCCTTGTTCAGCGCTCTCTAGAGGGCAAATCTTCACGATTGATGTTTTGAGTAATGATACAGCCTGTATAAAACGCTATCTAGTGAAGCCTTGTTTTGGG
>JAXGGA010006051.1:0-72917 GCA_038373865.1 Uloborus plumipes
CAATGTGTGCTTTAGGTTAACGTCTACAAAAGAACTTGATGAACATAGAAAAAATAATAAAAATTAACATTGAAACACTTGTAAGAAAAGCAGTCAGAAACCGCTATTGAATATTAAATAGCTATTTGCTAGTTTTCTAACTCTTTTTAAACCTTTTATTTGTACTTTTAGACACGTTGTCTTGCATTTTTAACTTCATTGAAACACTTCTTTAAAAACTGTTGATCGAACTCGCAAAAACATTGTTTTTTTGAAAATTTTTTGGACATAAATTATATAATCCAAAAAAAGTTCCATGAAACTCAAATATCTGCAAAACCAATCATTATGATGAAATATAACATGATCAGTACAAAAAAGTACAAAAATCATACGCGCATTTCAGTTTTAAGCGGGGTGGCTCTCTTACCCCAGTGGCCCACTTACCCGAACCAACCCTACATATGTGAGGATAAAGCACAACTGTTTTCATTTTTTAAAGATCAACTTGAAATTAAACATGTGAGGATCCTCTTGCTCTGATAAGTTGACTTCCAACAGGCTGAGGATTTTTAAAATCTTATTTGTTTAAATCGCATGAATAAAGCTGCTTTTGTTTCCGAAAACTAATTGGCATTCTGCCAATCTAGGAGATTCTCCTTTTTCAGGACAAATTTTTGGGGGACTCGTCCAAGGTCAAGCGTATTTTTACATAAGCCAGATTATAAGCAAAAAAAAGCTAAATGCAAATACAAATTAAATGTAACTGACAAATTGTGGTTTTCTCAGAAGCTACACAACACAGCCATTCTTCAATATTTTGCTAATTATTGAACTGCGTTAATTGTAACTTCCAGCAAAACAATCATGGCCATTTTGCTATTTTCATTAATACAATACGAAAATAGGATGTCTAAATGCGTTGTTTTAAGTGTGGAAGTAATACTTTTACATATTTTCCAATGCCCGAAGAACAAGTTAGGGGGAAAACATGCTATAGGGTCATTCCACGTCAAGTGATCCAAAATCTGAGAAAAATTTTACCTTACATTTTTGTATTTCTTTCAAATTTGGCTCATCAATTGTACCCCTTGAGGTAATCAAAAGTCTCAATTTTTAGATTTTTATCTCTATTATTTTTTCATTTATGAGACTTTGAACTTTGGAAAAACCCTCGTTTTTCCATGGATAAGGTAAGATAAAAGGGACTATAACTCGGCACCAAATATAGATAGAACGATTTGGTAAATGTCATTTTAAAGTACGTTAGTTGCCGCTTAATCTGATATGCAACATGACTAATTTGATAAAAATTTTCTTTTTCAAAAAATGAAATTTAAATTTCAAATTTAAATTTCTCGAAAAACATATAATGAATTTTTTTCAAAAAATTCTCAAAAATTCTTGTGTATTTTATCTATGTTTGTACAAATTTTTAGATTGGGATCTCAATGGGATCATATTTTTTTGAATTTTTGAATAAAACTGTATAGGAAAAAAATGATATTTTTTAGATTCTATTTATTTAAATACTAAGTTGTCTGGCTTGTGATAGTCTAAAAAGTAGTAAACAAACATGAATATGTTTAAAGTGAGCTGGCATGAGCTTATAGATTTGTCAGGTTCATCCCTCCCCCTCCCTTCCCCGCACAACCACTCTTTTTTTTTTCAAAACTTCAAAATGTTTTTAAAAAAAAACTCTTTGATACAAAATGAATGGTAAACTTATTTAAAGTTGGTAAATGGGTTCCCTTATAACTAGACGAAGTATCCCCCTCCCCACCCAAATGTACCATTCACACTATACTAATATGACGTCCAACCTCGGGATTGAATTGAGGATTATTTTCACCCTAGGTATATATATTGTTTTTCAGACGAAGTGTTTCTTTTCGATCCGAACTTCAAAGTGTACTTCCATTCAATATCTGAAATTTAACTTTATGATTCATTTCATCTCCTACCCCAGCACCAATCTTCAATTTTGAAGGGAGGAAATAAATGGGTCGCCCCAAGATCATAGCAAACAGCAAAATAGCACTGTTTCTCCTTGTTCTCATCGTTTTTTCTATTCTTTTCGCACAAAACTGAAAATAAATCAAAATATCAGATCATATGTCTGTGTCCCCATAACTATCTTCCCACATTATCTAGTGTGCAGCTGTTATTTAATTTTTTTAATTGTTTGTGTTCTTTTTCATTTTGTTGTAAAGGAAAGTAATGCAGCAAGATATATCTATATACATATATTAAACAAACACTGCTTTTTTGATCATAACCTCTCATGTTGTTTAACTTCTGTACAGATTGCTCCTCCCCTTTTCCTACCTTCCCGCTCCAAACTTTTATTTTTTTATCATCCCGCCTAACCCCATTTCAAAGCCTTAGTCTCTACTGATGTCTGGTAGTGTTTCAGTTTGTTCTGTTTGTTACTCTTTCCTATTAGCTCATGAGCTTTGTCCAATAAGAGAAAGGAAAGGCAGTGATGGGGACTGACATATAACCTGATACTTTGATTTCTTTTCAGTTTTGTGTGAAAATAATGGGAAAACATTATGAGAACAAGGGGAAACAGTGCTATTTTGCTGTTTGCTATGATCTTGGGGCGAACCGTTTCTTTTCTTCCTCCAAAATTGAAGATTGGTGCTGGGGGAGGGGATGAAATGAATCATAAGTTTAAATTCAGATATTGAATGGAAGTACACTTTGTGAAGGTCGGATTGAAAAAAGAAACACTTCGTCTGAAAAACAATATATACCTAGGGGGAAAATAATCCTCAAATCAATCCCCAGGTGAGACGTCATATTAGTGTAGCGTTAATGGTATATTTGGGTGGGGGAAGGGTTTTACTTTGCCTTGTTATAAGGAAACCCATTTACCAACTTTAAATAAGTTTACTGTTCATTTTGTATCAAAAAGGTTTTTTTTTAGCATTTGAAACAGTTTGGGGGAAAAATGGTTGGGTCGGGAAGGAAGGGAGGGGGAGCTGACCAATTTACAAGTTAATGCTAGCTCACTTACCTAGAGTAAAAATAATAGTCAATTCAATCCCCAGGTTAGATGTCATAATAGTACAGCGTTAATGGTATATTTGGGTGGAGGAGGGGATACTTCGTCTAGTTATAAGGAAACCCATTTACCAACTTTAAATAAGTTTACTATTCATTTTGTATCAAAGAGTTTTTTAACATTTTGAACAGTTTTGAATTAAAAAAGAGTGGTTGTGCGGGGGAGGAAGGGGTGAGGGGGTGAACCTGACAAATCTATAAGCTCATGCCAGCTCACTTTAAACATATTCATGTTTGTTTACTACTTTTTAGACCATCACAAGCAAGATAACTTAGTATTTAAATAAATAGAATCTAAAAAATATCATTTTTTTCCTATACAGTTTTATTCAAAAATTCAAAAAAATATGATCCCATTGAGATCCCAATCTAAAAATTTGTACAAACATAGATAAAATACACAAGAATTTTTGAGAATTTTTTGAAAAAAATTCATTATATGTTTTTTGAGAAATTAAAATTTGAAATTTAAATTTCATTTTTTGAAAAAGAAAATTTTTATCAAATTAGTCATGTTGCATATCAGATTAAGCGGCAACTAACGTACTTTAAAATGCCAATATTTGGTGCCGAGTTATAGTCCCTTTTATGTTCCCTTATCCATGGAAAAACGAGGGTTTTTCCAAAGTTCAAAGTCTCATAAATGAAAAAATAATAGAGATAAAAATCTAAAAATTGAGGCTTTTGATTACCTCAAGGGGTACAATTGATGAGCCAAATTTGAAAGAAATACAAAAATGTAAGGTAAAAAACGTTGGATCACTTGACATGGAATGACCCTATATGAATACGGTTATAAAACATCATTGGCATCATTAAAATTCGGTTTAAAAGGCATGGTTATTTTTCCATAGCTTCTTTGTTTTTTAAAGTTGCGAAAACATGCAAAAAACAATCAAAACAATTGGAAAGCAAGATGAGCTACATGCTAAAATTATTGAAAAATCAGCAATAATTCAAATTTTATTATGAACTGAAAACAAGAAAAGCAAAAGGACACTGAAAAATAAGAGATGACATACTTTGGAATTTTCTTTTTAAAGAAGTTTTTATCTAATGACAACATCTTTTTAGGAATGTATTTTTTGTCTATCGCAAGACTTCCTTTTTTGATAAAGGGTTTTTTCTTCTTTCTCTTGTTGTTGTTTTTGCTTCTAATTGAAATTTATAAAAATCATCGGTTTATTTTTTTCCATTGGTTAATATTTAAGTTGAAACTTTCTTTTTTTGCACATTTGATATCGCACTTCCTTCTTGCTTGTCACTTTTTATCGTGCTCACTTCTGGAAGCTTCTTGGATAATAAGATTAAGCATTTTTCTCTGATTATGTCAAGAGCAAAACTCAATATTTTTATGAAATCTGTTGAAAACTTTTATGCATTGGAAGTTTTTATAAAGTTTGACTACAGAGAATATTTGCTTAGCTTCCCTATTTTAAATTTAAATTTATGCTATTATTTTATTTACATGAAAAAAATAGCATAAAGTAATCAAATTTCGCTGGAGGAAAGTAATTAAAGTGCAATGTTTTTTTAACCGCTCTATCAAAGATCCGTTGGATAAGAGCAATTAGTTCAAAATCTTTACACTTTCTCTGTATAATAAACAGATTAACAGTTTAACTAAAGAACGTTAATGATTTTAGAAAAAAAAATTCTACAACTTATTATAATATTTGTAGACATCACAACTGTATTTTCAGAATATCGTAATAATGATTACTATGGAAATAACAATAACGTTAAGAGTTTTTACGGAAAAATTATAGTAATTGTAAACGAATTAAAATATTTATTCCTAACGCAATCCCAAAGCTCTTTAAGAATTTTTTTTTAAAAATTTAATTCCTTCAATTTATATTTCAGCAATAATGAACTTAATGATACGTAATAAATACTCAAGACAGAAATTTTGGAACAATACCAAAAAGAAATATTTTTTAAATAATGAAACCAAAATTTACGTCTCTGCTTGAAATAAAATGTGGTTATGTTTAGAAAATAGTTTGGCAACCACAAAGGAACCATTCAGTTGGAAAAGACAGAAGCACCTTCCATACCAAGGTAATGAAAGTTACCTCTAGGGACACATTTTCATAGACAAATATATAGTTCTAACTTAGAAATAAGTTTATTTTACACAGAAAAATCCTCTTTTTACTTGTTAGTATGCTCTCATTGCTAAATCTATGAAGGAATAATTGTGTTTTTATTTATTTACACCGTAAAATTTCGAAATTTAGAATTTTTTAATACCCTTCTCCTCCTCTAACTCTAGACCATTCTCTGAACAGAGTGCTATACATACAACTATACATACATACGTTTGTTTAAAGGATGATTTTAAAAAAGGAGCGTGACATCACTGTCAGTTCCAAAAAACAAAATGCAATCCTTGATTGCTAAACAAAAAAAAGGCAAAGACATTTTTGCGCTAAAAAAAAAAAAGGCAAAGACATTTTTGCATATTATAGGTAAACGTTCTTACAAAGAACCTGTATATATACAAATGCATTTCTGATCTCAGTTAACATAAAAATGAGTGTTTATTAAATCTTCTGTTTCATAATGTATTGAGTCAAATATATATTGGCCTCGAAAAAACCATAATAAATATTCATCTGCAACTTCCAAAACCAAACTGAAACACCACAATTTCTATTTTATATTATCTTAAAAATTGTTTGATTTTAATATTCGTATTTTCTCATTAGTTTTAGGAGGAAAATAATGTTTCTTTTCGTTTCATAATACGCGACTAAAGACTTTAAATACGTTTATCTCCTAAAGATATTTTTATCTTCAAAGCCTTAACTATGCAATTCATTTTTGACTGGTAAGTCATTAAAGAAGCTTGAATAGTTCTTAATGTTTCTTCAAAGTTATTTCTGTTAAAAGCCATATTAAGTAAAAAGTAGCATTAAGTGTCTGAAAAAATCTTGAGAAAAATGTACATCCTCTCGTGAATTATAACTTAAAAATTTATAACTTTTGTAAAATATTTTATTCCCCAAAAGAAATAAAGCATTAACAAAGGAATTCCAAATGACTTTAACTTCCCCGTAAAACATATTTAATCATAACAAAAATAAATTTAGTGTGATACAATATTCTAGGCAGAACTAAGTCCCGAGTTTTTCTTTTTGCTAAAACATGTTGAAGTCGTTTCCATAAAATCTTGTATTTAACGTTCGTAATTACAGAGATTGTCATTATAATAAAAAGATGTTGAAAATCATCTGGAGAATAATTAGAAAATTGCACAAAACTTGTTTTGTTTTTTTTCATTCAAGATAAAAATTAATGAATTGAAAGTGTTTAGAATTAATCGTTTCAAATTAAAAGCATTAAAAGAGCTATTGATTCGGGTTTATTAGAAAATTATCTTCCGAAAAATTGCAGGGAATATTTAAAAAAAGATCCGCGATATTTTTAGTGCTTAATATAAAATGTTATTGTAAGAGGACTTTTATTCCACTCTTATTTTATAAATGACTTTCCCAATTTCAATTTGGGCTGTAGTCAAATCAAGCAAAAATATTTTATCACGTTTCACGTTTGCATATTCAAGCTTCATTTAGCAGAATTGTTAAAGAACATTTTAGAACCTTGTATGCTGAAAAGGTGCGCTGATTGTTATTTGTTAATATCTAACCCCAGAATTAATTCTGCGTTTTTAAAAGGGTTCTTTCAATGGACAGTTTTTCTTTTTTACCCTACTATGTGAAAAATCGGTTCAATTTCTTTGAAAGTTTTTTATTTATTATTATTCATGACTGCTAAGAAAGATATTTTATTTCTTAATGTAGTATTTAAGAAATTCAGTTACATTGTTGCAGGATTTCATTACTTTGTTTTTAAACCGATTTAGGAAATAAATCCGTATGAAATGTTCTTCAAAATAGTTGTATCTATACAGAAATATTTTTTCGCATAAAACCCGTTATTAGTAACGAAACGTAAACGAGACTCAGGCACACTAAACTACTCAAAAGGTATTTGTTCTATTTCTAGTGCAATCTGTTGAACTAGCAAATACGATTGCTAAATACTTATCACCTTTACTAAAACTTCTTATCATAAGAAATCAATTATATAAGGTGCTCCTATCATTTCATGTCGAAGATTACTGATGAGGGAATGATACTAATTTATTTTCCAGAAAAAAAAACATGATTTTTGCATTGCCTACTACACTGCAAAAAAGTAAACCGTTGTTTTTAGAGTACAATACTGAAAGCTGAGGTTTCAGTAAAAATTGTAAAATGCACAGTAATAAACTGTAAAACGGCCAATTCAGAGCGAATAGTTTGCATTTACCGTTTTATGGACGTTGTCAAATCCTCCCCATTTTGACCCATACTTTGTACTGTAGCAGCTACTATCAAAGTGGCTTTCTGTCACTTATACTGGGCCCTGTCTAGAGTGGATGCTAGGTGTTTTAGCCAAATAAACTCTTGCACCTCAAACAACCGAAAAGAAAACAGAAACCACAGCCCGAGCTTGCAGCTGCATTTTCTACCCAAACTCAGGTAAGAGATAATGCAGCTTTGGAGCGGGGGGGAGGGGGTAATCGTTACAACTCACTTTGAGCTATTATTTTATTGACTAATTACTTAGTAGAGTAAACTAACGTTTTAATTTATTCCATTTTATATGAAGAATAATATTATTTCGGGTAGTGAAGCTATATACTCCAACTCTCGAAATTGCTAATTTTCAACAGAATTCGATCGCGTTGAGCGACCTCTAAATATTATTCAATCGAGTTAAAATTTTACATACATCACATTCATGAAGTGTATGTATATTAGGGTGGTCCTTATTTTCGAAGGTCAAAAATATTGTGGTCTCACCCCTTAATCTGGTTCTATTTGGGGGAAAAATGAATCACCTAAAATTTTAGCTCATTTAAATTATATTTAGAGGTAGCTCAATGACCCTGAACTTTCACTAAAACGTTAATTTTCACGCAATTCCAAGGTTCCTTCAATTTATTTATTTATTTGTATTTATATGTTTATATATTATTTATATATTTATTTATATTGTATTTATATATTTATAATAGGAAACAGTTTTCTCAAATTTTTTGTAAAAGACTAAAAAACAGAGATAAAGCTGCGCTAAATTGATTTTCTCCGCAGCGAAAGTATCACATGCAAGAATGTGTACCACTCAACCTCAGTTTCATTTTGTGTATGTAATGCAACACAGTGAGCTGTACTTCTGAGTTCTTTGTTTGTTTTGTTTGCATGTGATTGGTCTCTTGCAGGGAAAGTGGTAGCTATAATTTTTTTTTATATCCGATGGAATGTGCTATATTTTGAAATAAAAATAAGAATAATATTTGAACTAGAAATAGAGACTAATAAGGCGAAATTAAATTGTAACTACGGAAACCAGATCCATGAAAAATGATAGAAGAATAGATTACCGAAAGAAAAAGTATGAACAGAGAATAAAGTATCGGTTGCATTAACAACCTTCTTCTTCGGATGATAATGATACAGATGAAATCTATGACACTGAAAAAAGAAATAAATTGCAAGCAGATCTTTCGTGCGCTAAACCTTCTAAAAAAGAACGTTTTAATGTCCTGACACCACCAGTGTCCTCTGACTTGTATTTGATCATACTAAGGTGTAATGCAGTATACCTTATTGCAGAAACTGTAAGGAGTCTAGGGCATAACATGGAAGAAAATTCTGCCAATAGATCTTCCATTCGAAAGATAAGAAAAGAGAACAGATATGAGCAAATTTAAAGAAAGAATTTCAAGAACAATTTCATTTAACTGTTTATTGGGACAGCAAACTTTTGCCTGAGTTAACGGATCTTTTGTCTAAGGCCTATTTTAATTTCAGCAAGCTAACTCTACTTGCTAACTAACAGTTACCAAGTTACCATCTTGGACTGGAGAAGCTGTCGTATCTGCAATTTATGAAGCAATGCACACGACTGAGACATTGCAAGTATAGTGAGAGCAATGTGTGCTGACACAACAAGCTCAAACACAGGTCAAAATAACAGTGCCTGCTCTCTTCTTGAGCAGAAAACTCAAAGAGAACATCTGCATTGCGCATGTCGTCATCATATTATAGAACTAATCATACGATCAGTTTTTGATGTCTGCATGGAGTCAAGCTCTGCTCCTAAAGCTCCAATTTTTAAAAAAATTCAGTCATCATAGAAATTAATTGACAGAGAAAACTTCCAAGCTGGAACAAATGATGAAGTTGTTGCAGGTTTTGCTCCAGATAGAAAACATGGTATGCTTGTACTTTGTTGTGAGCATTTGTAAAAGTTTCAGGCAAAAAAGGATTATAATGAAAGCTTTGAACTAGTCACTACGTTTCTTGGAGGTGCTTCTAGACAGGGGGTAAGATTTTAAACACCAGGTTCTGTCCATCATGCTCGCTGGATGTAAAAGTCATATATAGCACAAATATATGGATGTTTAAATCGCAGTTCTAGCTCACAGCAAGAGAAAAGAATGGCTTACGTGGCATTTACATATTTGTAGCTAGAGTATATCTTAAAGCTTGGATAATTGCTCCGGTAGCATCTGATGCACCCTGTAATGACCTTCAACTACTAAACACAGCGTTAGATTATTCGCACATAAATATCAATATTTCAACAGCTGCATCTCAAAAATTCGGGAAACATCTTTGTTTGGCAGATTTAATAGCATTAGCTATATTCGACTATAATGTGACTCTTTCTACGATGCGCCATAAGATGAAAGCAATGAAAGAGGTGAAAAGTCAGAATAATATTTCAAAAGTGCTAATATAAATTTGAAAACGTTCAAAGAGAAAAAGTTTGAAGATTTTGTGACAAGAAGAACAATTAGGTTTGAACAGATGAGAATTCCAGATGGGTTCCTTTAAGTTGATCCACTTAATTGTAATGAAAGACTAGATTTTCATCTAGGTTCAAAAAATGAAAAATCTATGGTAGTCATAAATGATTGTGCTGAACATTATATAGCACTTATTCAAGAGTTCTATGGCTCATTAACAAGAGATAAGTCTCAATTCCATTTCTTAATGCAAGTGGTTGAGGAGCACAGAAGTGAATATCCAGGCAGTCACAAACACAGTTAAGCACCAAATCGTCTATGGGAAAATAATAATGTTCCTACTTTTTATTGTATTTAAACCAATTATGTATACATTTTCTTAATTCATATTCCGATTACCGATTAATCGGCTGTTGATAATCGGCCGATTAATGATTAGGATGATTGTTTTTAATACTATCAATTTTTCCATCACTGTTTTTTCTCTCTTATAGAATTCCGAGTTTGGAGATAGTAAGTAATTTATTTCTGAGAGAAGATTTTTTTTCCAATTTCCTAGTTTTCACAAAATGATTTCACTATTTATCAAATTTCTTTGAAGCAAATTTTCATACTATTGTCAATCCTATTACATTAACACATTGTTAATTATTTTAACTGGACATAAAAATTCAAAAAACAGGGGGGTGGGGGAGTCTGTGGTGAGCACTTCAATTTAGGAGTACTTTTAATTAAAATTTTTTTAATAATTGGTAGCAACTTAATTCTATTATTTTATTCTTTGAAATCTAGACGTTTTCTAAAAGCACTGTGCTAAGGAGGTAACTATCGTCACATGAAAAATGTTCCAACATTGTCTATGATATTTACTCAAAGTAGGAGAATTAATTTATTAAACACTTTATATCAACTGTGAGGATTATTATGACTGTTTATAAAATTATTTCTCATAGTTTCTTAGTTAAGGTATACTTTGAAGAATAATATTTAAAAAAATATTTTTTCGGCCGATTAATCGGTCCGATATTGCCGATTATTAATAATTGGCAAAGTGGTCGATTATGGCCGATTAATCGGTGCATCCCTACATAGTATGATTTCAAATTTCTGAAAATGAATCAATAAAACTTTTTTTATGCAAATTAATAAGTTCAGTTGCATATATGCTCTTAGTGAATCCTAGTCACGTTGGGTAGTTAATACTTTTAAAAGCTGTTTGTACTTACTGAAAAAAAAAATCGTACATAGAATACCTTAATTCTAAAATTTTTGGTTCTTACGTCAAAGCTTTGTTCCTAACACAAAATAGTTTCTGACAAAAAGAGTTCTTTTCTTACACGAAGGATTTTTCTTTGTCCTTAGAATGCTTCATATACGAAAGATCGTTGTTTCAAAACCATTAATTTCTGCACGAAATAATATTTTTTGATAAATATTTGTTTTACCTAAAGGCTTCCTTTCTTTACAAACGTTTTATTTTTAACGAATTGCCTTCCGCTACGCATAAACGCTATTAAAATATTCATGTTACCTTCACAAAAATTTTCTGTTTTACACAAATGCTTCTTCTATTCAAATTTTTACAAGGAATAACATATGTCTTACATACACCAAATTAAATACATAAAAATACATAAAAAATACTGTGATAAAATAAGTGTTCAATCTAAGCACAGAAGATATGTTACTTAGTCTTCTTTTAAAATATTAACAGATCCAATGCAATTATTTTAATTTGTAAATGACTGTAACAAAATGGACAGTGTGACTCATTGAATATGTTGGGACATAACAAAAACTAAGGGATTTATTTGTTTTTCGAACTGCTTTGTAAAAATAATTTTTAATTAAAATATAGTTTAATGAATAGTTTACATTATTGTTTCACTTTAGCAGGACTTTGAATTATATTTAAACTCCTGATGATTTGAAGCTAATCTAATATTATCCTTCATATTTCAAAATAAAATTTTAATCCCCTTAAATTATTTATGTATAAACCATTAATACTAAACTATAGACAACTAAATGGAAAGACAGTAAAGCTGAATTACTGATACTTATTGAAATTGATAAACATAAATCAAAGATGACAGATCTGATTTGTACTATTTTTTCTCGAATGACCCAAATACAGAACAATAAATACCGATTTCCGGAATTTCTACTTATGGAACGAAACTACCAGCCAATGATTCCTTTTGGGGATTTTCAAACTTCAACAGTTGACTTAGCATTTGGGTTGTGCCATTTTAACAAAAAAGAAAAAGAAATATTACAACTTAAATGATTTGCTCGTTAATCATCTCACCTTTCGGTTTGTGTGTAGGCAAAAGTAAGGAATCTACATCTACAGGCCTTTGGGACTACACGTCAAGTTTGGATCGATATGAGGAACGCGGTTCGTTCCCTTGACAACAGATTCCAGCGAAAAGCAAACATTAATGTAACAAGAAATTGTCCTCTTTTCTCTTTCCTACTTGTTCCAACTACTTGTTTTCACCAAGTACAGCAGGACAAAGCTTCTGTTTGCCAGAACTTAATATTTGGTGAGTTTATTTGTTTGCTTATATACTTTCGCTAATCCCACGAATGGCCAATTTTTCTGCCTGCAAACATCTCGCTTGAAAAGGAAACGGCGGTTGGCTAAACTAATCAAATATGTGTTCAAATTGTTCAGATACATTTTTGTGAGCCTATACATTAATTTTACGTTGAGTAAAGCTTTGAAATCTATACAGTAATAACTGCTATAGTAAACAAAATGAATATGGCCCATTAATAATTAATTTAACTTATATTCGTTTTTACATCAATAAAAAATTTAACTATGCATAAAATAACATAATTATATAATTTATGAATATTATTAGCCCAATAAATAAAAAAGAAACATGCGCTGCCCAAAATAATCAAATATATGTTCAAATTTTTAGTGATTTTTAATTTTTTTTGGGGGGGGAGGGGGGGTTATATATTAATTCTACAATGCATAAGGCTTAGAAAGAAATACAACAATATTTGCTACAGTACACGAAATTAAATTACTCATTTCATTCATTTTGTAGAAAAAATTAATGTAGCTTGAAATATAGCAGGAATGCTATTTATTACAATAATTATAGCATTGATATTTTCAAAAGGGGTTGAAGAAACTAATCAAATACATGTTCAAAGTTCAAAGTTTTGAGCTACATTTGTGTTAGTTTACTTAATGCATTCATCCTATATTAGATAAAACTTCTGAAGTTAAAGAATATATTCCGACATTAAACAAATTTGGCACATTAACTGCAGCTTTTGTAGTATTCTGTAGCATTCAAATTTTATTCGCTTTTGTATTAATAGTTAAGATAGTTTATGCCATTTTACTTGTACAAGAAATGTTTACTTTCTGTATATCCTTTTTTAAGGAAGGTGGGTTGAAGCGTTGATTCTTTTTTCCACTATTTAATGAGATATCTTCCCCTCCCGCTCACCTTTCGTTTGAAGAAAGAACAAAAAGGAAAGAGATAAAACACTTACCGATGCTTCAGAAAACAAACTAAGATGCGTAACGATGTAAATATAACCAAAGTATGCGTTAAAAGTTGAAACAAAAGTGAAATTCTTAAGGTAGTTAAATGTAGGCTAAAGTGAAATAGTTAAGAGAAATTGCATTTCTCAAAATGAATAAACTGGCATTTTATTTGAAAACTATAGCACGTAATAAGACATTTTTACACATATATTTACACTTTCTGCTCTGAGTTTTAAACTTTGGCTCATATATTTAATATATTCTGATTTTAAGGGACCATTATTTATCACAGTATGAGGTATCAATTTTTGAAACAGTTTTCTTGTATTTAAAAAAAAAAAGTGTTTTTTTTACGTGCTGTGGATGTCACCGTACGGTCACACCCATTACACATTCAAATCATTATATTTTAAGTTAAAAAGTACTTTTAGAAAGTGGACTTTTCTTATTATGCAGCACAATGGTTCCTTAAATACTTACCTATCCCGATTAAATGCCAAAGCTTAAAATTAAAGGATAAAAGTGCAAACATATAAGTAAAAATACCTCGTACAAATGTAATGAACAATCAACGAGCAAAAGCTGTAATAAGATTCTACAGATTTGTTTCCATTTAAGTCACTTTTGCATTTTATAGTGAATAAAATACCCCTCAATGCTGAAAGAAAGTATCGTTCTGATGTTTTAGTTTTGACCACACCAAAATTTTGGATGTACTGTATGTAAATCTTTGTTAGATACTTCGTACGCACCTAGTTAGCCGCTATACGTTTCCGGAGAAAAAAAATCCGAAATGTTACTCTATTTGAATACTTGTGTTCTAAATATTGAAGCAGATAATTTTATGCTTTCATTCAAACCTTTTTTAGAGATTTCTGGGTGTCATGTTATCAAATAACACCGTTTACTTACTAAGTATTTCCGCCTTCCCTTCTCACCAGGAAAACATGCGATAGAGTAATGACGGACATTTTTTAAATTAGTAGTAATCGAAATAGAAAGTTTAAACTTGTTTCTTGACACATAAATTATTTGCTCTCGTGATCCTGTTATCAAAATAAAAGGCTACAAAATTTGACGAGAGCAAAAAAAAAAGTCTCCTAATTTTCGAATGTTTGATGAATAATGGCAAACATGTTTCACATGATTTGTAGATAGTCCTGCAATTGCAGACTGAAATAACGTGATGAACATCTCGCAAAGGCTGAATTTTGCCAAACTTTAAGGCTTTATATCTTAATAATAATCAGACAAGGGTAAATATTTTTTGGGGCAAAAATATGTCTCAAGCTCAGTTATGTCATTCTCAGATACTGCAGGTTCATCCCAAAGGCGGATCCAGAAATGTTCCAAGGGAGGGACGATTGATTTTTTTTCCACTTGCCCCTTCTTTTGCCACATATCCTGGTTAACACAAGTTTATTACAAAGGCCTGGGTCTTCAATTTCAAAAAAATTCCATATCAGAGCCCTGAATTCCAACTATTTCTCACGGTATCGTCAAAGATCATGTAAAATTGCACTTTTTGAACTTCAAAGTCGAAAAGTTGCTGGAGAAGAGTCCCTCAAAGGAGAGGCGATCGCTCCCATCATTCATTATAAAGCAAACTGATCTTTTCGGTATCCTGGTGGTAGTCCTTAAAAATTGAAACGTGGCTTAAGAGTGTACGAACTCGGGATTTTGAAAATAATTTGGCGCTGATTTTTGTTGATAATGGATAACACGGCACAATGAAATGTTCAAACAAAATCATAAAACCAACCGTACTAATATAATCAGTACAAAATTACTCTAATATAACAACACAATTTGGAATGGAGGGAATATTTCCACGCGTTTAAAACAAAATGTGTTAAAGGCACAAAATGTACTTCGTTCCCTATTTTCAGCGAACAAAGATAGCTCATGTAGAATTTTAGATCTAAACAGGCTTTTAAAACAACGAAGCATAAGCTATCATCAAATGAGAAAATTCCCATTTCAAATATTGTCAGAAATATATATTTTTTAAATAATATGAATAACATGCAATCAAATGTAGAACAATAAACAAACTCTCTCGACTTACATGACATACGATTATAAGATTATGCAAAATATACGATACAGAACTTCATCATCAACTAAATAATGCGTAGAAGATACCAATGACCGTTATAACATCAAAATGCATGTTTATCGTACGCATACATATACGAATTTCAGTCATTTTCAAATCATTACTAGATCTCCCACAATCAAGAAGGAACTGAAGCTCATTCTTCAGACAAGACACATTTATGTCATTCTCAAACTTAATCAACTCCATTTCCTTTTTAATTCCAGGATTGCTATTTCTTCCATCAGTGGTCAGAAATCCTAATTTCTTAATCTTATCAAAATTAAATTACTTCCTTTGCAGCTTCTCTCGGTCATTTTTCACTCTTGACGTAAAGAAAACAACATTTATTTCCTTTCCATTTTCTTAACCGAAATACCCACTACTTACGTATTTAACCACACTCAAAAGATCCACAAAACGCTTTTCCGATCTTCAACCTCTTCTCTCTTTCATTTTATTTCTATTTTACCTTTTATTTTACATGCAATTCCTCTTTTTGGCCTCTATTCCATATTCACTGCTTTTATAATCCGTTCTTCTTTGACTCAAACTTTTTTCTCTTGCTCCTATCTTTCTTTCTTTACTTTGCATAGTCATTTGGGGGCTTTCAGAATTCAAAAAATAGAATTTATTTCCGCGTTTCCACAAAAACTTTTTACTAAGTAAAACGTGCCTTATATCATTATGACTTGATCCTTAATTTCGTGCTGAAATTTTCAAGAATTATTCTTATCCCAGAGTTGGAAAAAGGGAGCAATTTCATTTTATTTGGTGTACTGAATTCTAGATTTTAACAAGTATAAAAAGGGTAGCTTCTTTTAAGTTCAATTATTACACTTGGTAGAAAGTGTCATCAAAAATGGTCTGCATTCAATATGAGGTAGTCTGACCAATGAAAATTAATTTCACTTTCTAAAATTTATATCATGAAAAGCTGCAGAATTTGTTACACGGCCTTTAAAAATGTTTCTGCTGATATGCCTAATTAACAACAAAAAATAACAGAATTTTTAGAATTTTGTGTCAGTTATTTTGGGGTTTTAAAATTTAAAAACAGCAAAAGCCCAGTAAATCAGCACCACCCACCAGTGGGCTAGCAAAGCATTTTTTGACTGTTCCCTTTTTGGAATTATATAGAAGGAAGTAATTACTGAGTATTCAAAGAAATAAAACTTTGGAACCTTATTTTTTAAAAAATTACAAGCTACTCATTTCCTAGGAGAGGGGTGCATTCAATGGCGGCTTTATTCTGACATTTTAACAAATATTTCAAAAAAAAGTTGTACAAAATCTACAAGCATTGATACTTAATTTAAATTTTAATATTTCCTTTTCTTAAACCTCCGTACCTTCAGTATGAACACTAATTCTCTCAGACAATTTAGCTTTATAATCATTCTATACTTAACATGACAACATCAAATCAAACGTCCAAGAAAAAACGAAATTAGTTTGTTAAATAATATTTCCAGCAATCATACTGCACAAAACATAGTATCATGACATTAGATTCAGTCCGACGTAGATTTTACAGTATTTATGTCACATTTATCAAAGGGTCTAGCGCTTGTGTGTAAACTAAAAAAATTCAAATTGATTCTTAACCTGCTAGTATTGTTTTAAAAATGTGGAACTTTTAATTCTTTAGAAAACAGATTTCTCGCATTTTATGATTCTTTATTTAATGTGTAAAGCGGCAGTTGGGCAAAAAGAGAAGCCGAATTTTATTATTTCGACATTGGATCCTTTCCTTTGTTCTGGGTGGATTAAAATGGAAAAAATGTGTGCAATGAGTCCTCTATCTCGTTGAGAGTAACTGGATAGTAAAAAAAAATAATTGGATCAATGGAACCAACCAAATTATTTTCCCATGAAATTGATGTAGGTAAATAATTCTTGTTGTCATGTGCCAACTAGGCAAGCAATTTTGGGTACGCTGCTTCACTTTTCAAGCTCTAACGTCCTTAGCCGTGAAATCCGACTTCCACACTGCACACATGCCATAAGGACTCGTTTATAGGGTAGTCATCCATTCACATCACAACACATTCGCTCAAAGAAAGTCCAAGGACAATAGAGAGAAAGTACGTCCATGCCCAAGCCAGGATTCGAACTTGGAATCTTCCCATACTGATAGCCGGCAGATAGATAATTGGCATTTTTATAATCAGTTCAGAAGCTTAAGAAGTTATGGACGAATATCAGGAAAAGTGCTAATTTAAGTCACAAATGAATTTCTCAAGTACTTCCAAATAAAACCCATTTTTTTTTTCTTTTTTCATACAGTAAACTGCGTCGCACATGCAATCTATATCAAAATTTTCAGGTTTTACTTTAATTTGTGACAACAGAACGCTTTTTATTGCCTCAATGTCATGTCGGCAGCGCGTCACACATTCGAATCGCAAAGTTCAAAAAACTAAATTCAAAGTTGTGGATTATGAAACATCGCAGCAGAAACAAATACAAAAGGAAATAACGTGTTTTATGTTCGTCTATGACGATTAACTCTTGTGTTTTAGATAAAATGAATTTAGATCGATAAAAAAAGCAATTTCTGCTTGTCACAAGTTTTCATAACATGACGAGGAAGCAAACTTCCGGAATGATAACATCTAGACAAAACATTTTTTGGCGCCAAAAATTTACGCGGGGGGGGGGGAGCTCTAATATGTGATGTTTCAGTCCCGATAGAAAATTTTCACTTCGGCTGCATTGAATTACTGGTAAGATTTTTGACTTTTCTGTTTCTACCAAATGAAGTGTCATGTTGGCAGCGGAAATTAGGAAGCAAAATAAATTAATTTTTCTATCTATTTTTGCATAATGGTAAAGAAACCTATTTCCATGGACATAATAAGGTGTTTTTATTTTCGAATCTTTAATTAGGGATGTTCAGCTATCATATTGCGGGAAATTTGTCATGTCGACAGCGCCGAAGTAGAGGATATTTGTTACGAAACTGATCGTGCGTTACCGATGTTTTTTCGCAATTCTTTCTTCGTGCTATGAGTTGAGTTTTAAAGAACAAAGACAGTTTCACGTGCATCGTTTTTCCTGCCAAATTTTCCATTATTGGAAGCAGTTTATTTATTGTTTTTTAAATGCTTCAAAAACATTATTTTTTTCGCAAAATTTGAGTTTTCAAACAAATTTATTGCCATTTTTTATCCTCTTTTCTTTTACATCAATATTCAGACCTCCGTTCGTAACTACTGCACCCAAAAATATAATTTTGTTTTAAAATGGAAAACTTACGAACAGTTTAGTATAAATCTCCCTCCCCCGCCAAACTGACTTATTTTATTTTGAATTTTTAACTATTAACCTATTTATCTGTTTGCAAAAAACTTTGTCGCACTAATTTAAACTTTAACTAACTTTTAATTAGTCCCTAATTTTATTTTTGAAACAAAAAAGCGTTCAGGCTGTGTAAGTATTATATTCTAAGTAATATTTTTTTTTCTTTTTAAACATAAAAGGTAGTGAATGTATTTACTTTTGTACACTAAGTGTGAAATCTGTAATATTTTTCAGATCAGTAGCATTCTCATCATATCGATAACGCTCAAAGACAACCCCTCCCCCCTAAAATGGGGGTAAATGTTCACCTTGACTATGCCTCTATTTTTTTAAAAAATGTTACGAATGTGTATTTGAAAAACCCAAAAATTTTATTTTCTGAGTATCTTTAAAAATTTTATTTTCTGAGTATCTTTAAAAAAATTTAATTTCCTTGGTCAAATTAGCACTTTTCCTGACATTCACCCTTATACACTAGCAATAATAAAACTACTACCTGTAGGTTACATGCTACCCTCTGAATCGTCTAAATGCCATCAGACATCATTTAAAATTAAATAATAAAACAAGTAATTATACCATGTTTTCATGTAAAATACAAAAAATGGTGCAATTTTACATAAAAGCTTGATCATCTAAAAAACAAATAGAATTCAAAGTAAGCTATATCCATTCTCCCCAGCATACAGGATTTATGGTGCATGTTAACGCTGTTATTCAAACGAAAAATGAGTCACCAGCAGGGGGCAGCACAAGTGAACCGAGCTATAAAAAGCAGGCACATGAAACTGAACTGACGTAACCTTCAACGTATCACGGAACTCTAACATTAAAAGGTTAAAAACTAAATATACCACAGAAAAAAGTAATTGTACTTCCTTTTTTTCCATCATTTTCTCATTTATTGAACTTTTGATTGAACTAGATATTTTATATATTTCTTTATTATACTTCCTTTTCTACAGTCAATTCTATCATGACAGCAATTGTCTTTAAAATAGCTACAATTCAGAAACTTAAAAACAGTTTAATGAAAGATAGGGTATCAAATGTATTTATAATTAATGAAGTAAATATAATGCGAATTCAAAATACCTGACCAATAAGCTTATCAAAAGCATTAATTAAGCATTTGTTCAAGCTGTTACGATACCTATAAAGTAAAGTTTAAAAGCTAATAAACAAATCATTCAATTAGAAAATAAGCACTTTTTTATTTTTATTAAACAACCGAGATCATTTAACATAACAATATGCCCTACATATTCTTTAAACCTCTCAACCAACTTCAAAATTTTCTAAATTGTCAATGAGCACATTATTATTTTACTTATTTTATTACAATATATTTCACTATTTAATGAAGTCTTCTATAATTAAAGTAACGCATATATAACTGATGGAGCAGATTCCTATTTCAGAAGTTAACTATTAATTTGCATTGCTATTCCGTGTTATTTTGTGAAAGCCATGTTGGTGGTAGATTCATTCAGTTTCATATAAATAAAACAATGTGTCCGAGTATAATGTATAATGTTTAAATACATGTATTTTAGTGTTCATTGTTGCGTAAAACCCCCTACTGTTGAACCAAAGTTAAATGCAAATAATAGGTATATTCAAAGCGAAATTAAACAATGCAGATTCATGGGAATAATTCAGTCCATGGAAAACAGTTATAAAAGCTGAATCAATAAACTGCACACATACATAATGCAAAATATTATTACTTGCAATTACATTATTTACTTGCACGCACACATTGTATTTAATGGTAGAAACTGAAAACATCTATAACACTTGTTTGAGAGCGTGCGCATACATTCAATCATTGAATAATTTTTCATCGATTTTTATGAGACCATCTGATTTTACTTTATAAAATATTTTATATCACAATAAAAAAAGTTAAAATTACTGAATACAGTAAGGTTAGAAAAATCTTCTAAATACTACTTATACTTAGTTATACAATTGCATTAATGTATCAAATGACAATTACAACAAGTTTGGACACAAACATTTTATTCTGGCTGGTTCCTCTACGAAAAGTCAACCATGTTAATTCTTCATAATGTCATTGATATATACTCTACTCAGCATTCTTATTATTTATGCAAATAGGGATGAAAAAACACATGCTCACGTTTACAGTAAGGCACTGACAGCTGTAAATTGAAACATATAAACAGTAGGTAGGTTTTTATTTAAACAACATTTTTTAACACTCGGCAAATGCGGAAACTACGGTAAAGAAAATTTAGTATTTTGAACGTTAATTTAGAATAGTTAAATTTAGTCAGTCACGATCAGCTGTCGATTTTAAACAGAACGGGGCTTTTTTGCATACAGCAGTAACATTTATACATTGTAAAGCATTCTAAACTTTAAAAAATGAATGTCTCTTTGAAGCTATATTCCATTTTTTCATTTATTAACATTTTTTAGATTGAGAAAAAAAGGATCTTTCAAATAAGTTATAGTACGGACTTTTTCTTAATTTTCAGTATTTTTTATTCATTTTTAATTTTACATTGATTAATCAATTTTCATCAATTGAAGAGTTAAGTTGTTCGTCTTAAACAGTGTGGACAAGCCGTTTCGTGCTGAATTTTCCCGCGCCCAACTCAGAGAAATAATTTTTCTGACACCTATTCCCTGGATCCAAAGCTTTCGCAATTTCTGAATTACGCCCAAACATAGGTGATATAAGGCTTCTCGAATTTATTTCACATTTTTCACAGAGCTGCGATCCTGTCCGTAAATGTATGACCATATTGATATGAGATTTATGTAAAATCAAATGCACTAGAGGTTGAAAACTAATCGAATTTCAACATTTATCTCCCATTTACTAACTTTTAGTTTACTTTGGTGTTCAAAACATCGTTTGTTACAATTAGATAAGCTACCCAGGTAGCACAAATAACCTTTAAACGTTTTATAAACGTTTTTAAGCGGTTGTTACAACGTTAATAACCATTTTACAAACTTTAAAAAACGAAGTGTGCTACTTGGGTAAATATAATTTTTATAAAGCTAAAGCGAGACAAGCTTTTAGCTCAATACGGCATCAAGAGTTTCCTCATCCTAGTTACTGAAGGTTCTCCTCATTTTATTAATTTTTTATTCACTTAATTTTGTCTACTTATTTCAAATTTTGAAGCGAAAAAAGGGTCAGTGTGACTAACGAATATTAAACAGCAAAGAAATTCATAGTCTTTAATCGATCATTTTATACGAACGTGATATAATCCTTAATAATATATCAACCTAAAAGTACACCACTTAATATGGTTTCTTTATTTTTTAAGCAATACAAGATTGCCATTTAAAAGGACGAACAAAGAAACCCTTTGTTTTCTTTCTTCCTAAGATACAAAACGCAGTCTTTTCCAAAAGTTTGATTTTTTATATATATTTCAAATCAGTTATCCGACCAAACCCGTACGATGTGATATCATAAACCCGAAAACTGTCAGAGAAAGCAAAAGTATTAAAAACGAAATTGAGCTGTGGGAAAGTTGAAAAAAAAACTATATCTCAATTCTGAGGAAATAGAGAATCTGGTGAGTTCAAGCGATAACTTACAGTGACCTGGACTTTTAGAAAAGTTTTTTAAGATCGAGAAAGTTTTTTTTTTTTTTTTGATAAGCTGGAAAAGAAAGGTGATTATAGAGCTTCATGGTTTAGAAGGGAAGGTGAAAAATTCATCACAATAGCCATTCAAGTGTATTACGAAAGTACTGATAAGAAAAAAATAAATAAACCAGGATCAGTGAAACAAAAAAAAAGCCATATACGCTGTATTTTTCAAATGTCAAAAGGCAAGATGCTGCAAGAAATTGAAAAATAAAGTGCATGTGCATAAACGAGCATTTAAGCCGGAAATGAGCAGTTATGTTCAAAAACTAGCCACTTTAACAACAAAGCAAATATGTTGAGGCACCTTAAGCAATCACGATTCTTTAAAATGTTGCATATACTACACTTTGGGTGAAAATATGTCTTGAGTTTCAGCGCATGACGTGACAACTATGTAGAAGATAGCCATTTGAAAGTGAAGTTTTAGATAAATACAGGATGCGGCATATCAAGCTCCGTATTTGAAGATGACTTGTGTGAAGTGTGTGGAAGATGTGATGGCAGAGACGGTGTCGCTGGAAAGCGGTATATGCGCGATTTGCCGTAGTCGCAATGGTGTGGCAAGGTGAACTTTGGGGTGTGTTGAAGAGGAGTATGCTCATAATGATGGTTTTTTTTAATGCTGCTTAGCAAGCCTTTTGCCTTCGGTTGCAACTTGGTCATTACGACTCTCTTTGGTTAGAAAACTCTTTCCGTTGGGAAGATAACTATGACGGATTCTTCTTACATTCCTAGCAGGCAATTGTAGGGCACACTCGCGAAATTTTTCATCGTTGGGGGCTATGGTCTGAGGTATCCTGCCCCCTCCCTCCGTTTAGTTAAGGTTTGGTAACTATTTGGGAAGTTTTTCGATCTAGAGTAGGATTAATTTCGTCAATCTAAAACTGGATGGGAAATACTTGTTGGGTAGTATTGAAAAACTGCCATTACGAATATACTCCTCCACTACACACGACGACGCTCAAAATGCTAAGCCATTGTGACTACTGAAAATCGCGTGTATACACTTTATGAATCAATACCACTTCTGTCACAGTATCCAACCCCTCCCCCTCTCTCATCCATCAGCTCACACAGCTCCCTCTCCAAATATGGGCAGTGGATATGCTGCACCCTGTATTTTTCCAAAATATTATATGATTTTTTAAATCAATTTCAAATAGTTATTGCAGGACAGGGGTGGATAAAAATGCAATACCGGTGTTCGATACTTTTTAAAATGTGATACCGGAATACAAGTATTAGAAATTTCTCAAAAAAGGATCGAAAACATGTGTCCATGCCACATTTCGTAACTTGTGCAAAATTGCATTAATTATGATAATTTAAGGAGAAGAAAATAAAATGAACTTTTATGATAAAAAAAATCAATATTAGTAAGAAACACAATACATCTATTAAACTATCACTAAGCCTGGAACTCATTTTAATGCACAAATTTCCTGTAATTGAAAATACTGCTTGATTAAAAAAATTGGATAAAGTGATTATTTAGATCCAATAACTTTAACTCCTTTTACAACAAAAACTTTTAAATAAAACAGGAGCATAACGTAGCGCAACATGATTCTAAAATTGTCTTGTTTTCAAAGATAACTTAGGATTCGAGTAGCCATTATTCTTTCCTTGGTAAGTGTATGTTTGCACTAAAACTTTTGCTTCTGAAAAAGTAATTCGCGTAACACACAATGGAATTAAAAAAGCTTTTTTTTAATATCTTTTTGAAATTATGGTATTAAACTTCACAAGTTCTACACTATTTTAATAGTTCACATCGCAGTACCTTTATTCATTTCGCCCCAATCTCAGCAAACCTCATAAAGATATCAAAATTTTCCAAACATACTCTAAGTCCTTTCTAAAGATTAAAATAAAAACCTGTACGTGATTATTTAGACAGTATAAATTTTAACTCTTTTACCTAGTGACTTTTTAAAAAGAAGCAAAACCATTTCGAGAAATTTTTTGAAACATCGCTATGATTAATACAGAACTTTCCCTTCGCCATTTCTTGCTTATTCATATTTTTTGACCTTCTACTTTACCAAAAACAAAATAACGGCTGTAGCATAACAACATTCTAAAATCTTCATTTTTTGAAAGAATACTTAGGATTCAGGTAATATCCAGGGGACTCGCAATTTATTACTGACTTTTATTATAAAACGCTCTTCCTTCTGGGAGGGAATAACAATAAAGAGAATAGAAAGTCAAACTGCTGTTTTAAAGGGTTGTTCCCCGCCAACTTTTTCATATCCATAATGTTGCCCTCCGTGACGATCATTTCGGGAAGATTTGTCATGCGTTGTGAGCTAGAAAATAAAAGTTAAAAAAAAATCAGGTGCCTTAATAAAATTGTTTCTTTTAAATTTTATCCTCCATAAACATGCCTGTTTTCTAGCTTTTTCAAGAGTCGATTTTTTTTATCGCATCCTCTTTATTTATTTTAGTTCTTACTGCTCCATCTTTCAGGTGAAACTCCTATTTACTACATAGATATGCCATTACGCGTAATTTTAAAAAGCTCTGATGTTGGCATTTTCTTGAGCTTCTCTTGTAAAGCTTATCGGAATTTATGTTATCATACGCAACAATGAGTTTCTCGATAAGTCGCTGGAAATAAGTATCAATAAAATTTTTCTCAGACAGTTTCTTGGGCATGAGATTCTTTTTCTTGCGTTTATTGGTAAGGGTATATTTTATGAATGTGTGAAAACAGAATTCAATAATTTCTACTTTTTAAAGTTTTTTCATACTTTGTTTCAAAAAAGTATGAGAAAATATTGGTATCGATGCATTTTCAACAATTTGCATTGGATTAGAATCAAATACTTTCTAGACTATATATTCCTTATTTATTTTACATCTTTATTTATTTATTATTTTTTTGAGCTTGAAGTATATTTTATAGCTGACTCTAGTTTTGACGATTTTATGCATAAAGGTATTCCAATTGAAATTATTTCTTATTAATCGAAAACTGATACACGAAAGTATGTTTTATTAATTTTCTGCGTTACATTTCAGAAATACATAAATATTAATGTCCATAATTACTAAGTAATGATATTAACTTTTAGTTTAGTTAAGGTTTTAAAAAATCTTTCATACTTTACACTCATTTCATGAAATAGTCTTGAAATCATATAGTTCAATTATAGTGGAATAACTATGTTCTTCTAGAGAAGCAATTGTTTCTTTTCAAAACGATTTACGCTTATTAAGTGCTTCTAATTTATTCACCTGTGCCCATTCTAATTAATGGGGTGGGGGGGTAATTAACATCAGGAGATAATGACGGAAGGGAGAATACTGTGAAAGAGACTCACAGAAATACCAGTGATCAATTTCAGTTGTGTAACTATTGCGTTGTGAAGGATCATAATTTTGCAGCTTTGGTTTCAATTATTAATCTATATAATTTAAAATATCTGTGCTTTTGTCTATATGTATGTTTCAGTAACTATCTCGTCCCAGGTCCGATGGATACAGGGCATTCAGAGGATATTTAAAATTAAAACATGCGCGTCTCCGTGTATGTGTGTGTCTGTAACATTAACTCACTCGGGTTGGCAACGTCTCCCAGACCGATGCAGGTACCGTTGTGAAAGATCATTCTGCCCTGTCTCATATGTGAGAATCTAACGTGCTGGAGATATGAAACAAAAGCCCTTAAAATCACTAGCTGTCACCTGGGCTGGAACCATGCTTGACAATACACTTCGATAGCCAAACTTGACAAGATATTGCTAGTTTTATCGCCAAAATTGGCTGATCATTGCCAAACTTCAGCCGGTGAGGGGAGATGCCTCCATGATATAGAGATCAGTGATTGTATACCGGCAAAGACAGGTTTATTGACGAGCCACCGCAGACTGGAAAGAACAAAGCCACCTAGGTACACCAAACCACTTTCGGTGAATCCACCAATTATCCAGCACTTGAAGTGGTGAAGCAACCGCTGCAAGATACGCGAGCAAGGATTGATGAGAGAAGCCATCCCCTCCTCCTCTCCTAGTCCTGTACTTTCTACTCTTAAGATCTACTCGCATCATGTCTGTCCATCTCTCTATAATACCATCTCTTCGAGAGAAAAAACATGCTGACATGCAATGATTCGAAATTTTATGCGGGACGCCCAGTCTCACTTTTGTACGATTTTAGTTAGCGGACATATTAGTTAAAACGTTAATTCGCAGTGAGTGTTCCCTCAAACCGAAAATTTAGAACGCTGCTGCTGGTGGATTGCCAATTACTCTTTCATCTGCTTTGACTGAACGTGGATTCAGTAGACGCAAGGAAAAAATTGACCTTGACGTGATCAAATAGAAAATGCGGTAAAGCCAAAAAAGTACACCATCAAATGAGGTGTACAACAACCCACCACAGGCGGGCTACACACACACACACGAGCAGCCTTGGTGTTTAGACTACACTTTTAAAATCTGAGTGTGTGTGTATCTATAACCTTATTTCCTCCGGACTGCCAATGTCTCCCAGGCACCGTTGGATGCAGGAGAAAGTTGTTCCTTCTGCTCCATCCTTTTAAAATACAGGAGATATAAGTAGAAAAATATTAACTTCATCCATTTATACCTGGGTTGGTGCCGAATTCGATGAAATATAGCCATGGTAAAATATCTACCGATTGCTGTGTACACCATCCAGCTTGACATAGGAAAAACGAGGTTGGCGAATGAATCGAGCTGGAGGCGGATCCCACTAGTTTGTTATGTATTTAATGATTGTTCACAACATGCCTTTTAATTATCAGTTCTTATGCTTAGAATAATAATTCGCGCGGAAGAGTATTAATAGTATACTGCCGGATTTTGAAGAACCTAGTGTGAGAATATGAGGAATATGCCATAAGAATAATATAGAAGGTAAAAATATCGTTTTTCTGTATCGCTCTTTTTCTCTGGTTAACGCAATCCCAGTTTATGTGCGATACAATAATAATTATGTACGAAAGTCGTTATTGTAAGCTCTAAATGTTCCTGGTGTTAGTTTAATTTTGAAGTCAGGACCTGTTTAAGTTTAATTACATTTGTTTAAACAGATCGTGTCTCTTCGTTAAAAACAGTTTTGTTCGAAAGACTAGAAAACAATAGCGAGCACTAATTGCATAAAGGAAGATAAACATTTCATCCATCTAAAAAAAACTCCATTTCTCAGAAATGTCACTTAACATGCTTATTTACGAAGTTTTTCAGTTTTATTAATTAGGGAAATTCATTTTAAGTGCATTTACTTTAGTAAATTACATAATCATTCTTTACTTAATTTCTGGAGATTTATTATTCAGCAAATCATTAAGCTATCAGCAAAATTTATAGTACTTTTCATTTATTAATTACGTCAATTAGTTGAATCTATTAAAAACATATTTATATTGATAAATTAAGTAATTATTCTGAATTTAAAAAAAACATCGATTCACGTGGCTCATTATATCGATCATTAATTCAACAAATGATTTCATATCAATACTTTCTATTCCCATCTTTTTAATTAAAGACTATTTTTCAAAGCCTGTGGCTTAGAAAAAGGTAACAATGTATCAGTTAGAAACAAAATAGCTGTTTTATTTAATGAAGATTTCATTTGATTTTATGTAACTCTAACAGGAAAATGCATTGTGAAACAACCACGGCATGAATGAACAATTTGTAACTAATCTTTTCATTTTATGTAAAACTAGCGGTTAATTCTAATCAGATTGAAAAAGAAACCAGGTGCTTTTGTTTAAATTTATTAGGTCAATCAAGGTGAGTTACCCCAGTGAGAAAAATGTCCTAGATAGCACATTTAACAGCTACAACCAGGCAGCACGTGCTATACGAGAAGTTTACTCAAAAACTGAATGCTGCAAGGTTGGAAACGAGATGGTTTTGTGGTAAAAGAATTCACGACATTGGAGCATTCAGTAAGCAACTAGTTATTTTGCCGCTAATGTAATGCAATTTCTAATGTTAGCACAAATCTTTAATATACAATAACTAACGTAAAACCATGGCTACATTCATTAAAATGTAGCTTGCCAACTTCAAAAAATCGCAATTGTTTTTTAAATAGAACTGGTAGCGGGAGACACACGTGTCTCCTAAACACTTTGTCGCGAGATGGCTTTGTTTAAAGCCACTTTTCTTTTTTTTTTTTTTTTTTTGAACAATTGTTACAGGGAATTTAACAATTTGCAAAGAAAATAAATAAAAATTAGTGTCTTCAAACTACCATGCCTCAAAGTATTGGCACATTACCTACTGATCGTGTTTGCGAAGGACGTACCCCTGGTGCCGTACGTGATTCAAAAACAGCACACACAAAAGTACGCATACAGGCATTTCGTAAAGTTCAATGTCGAACAGAGAAGTTGGAGTTGCGTTAACTTTAAAAAATGTACAAATAGGTGCATACGTTTAAAAAAAGAAGTGTTAGAAAGGAGATAGGTTCAGAATGATAAAAACCTCTCTAAGATTTTTAACTATAGTTAATTCCATATATTTTATATACATTGTTACCAAATTTAATATATCTACGGTGCTACTTCACTAATTGTGCATACGAAGTAAATTTGTTAGATAAATGGTTAATTTATAGCTTAGACATTAAAGCATTACTTAGTTTATTGTATACAAAGTACTGTAAAATTATACATTACATTTTTATGAAACAGAAATATCAACTTGAAAGAACCACTAAATTTTTAATTATTTGCACTTTCTTCGGCAGCTATAGCTCAATACTAAGATCATAAATATTAAAGCTTGATTTAGTAATATACTGCTTCTTTTTAATAATAAAATTTTCCATTTTACTGTAATATACTGTAAAATAAATGAGTGCCTAAAGTAGTGAATGTGTAAGAAAGTAAGTGAATGGATGAATAAGCGACTTAATAAATTAAAATATGCAAATAACTGCATTAATAAATGAATTCGAAAGTGATATATGAATGACTGACTAAACGAAAGGAACTATTTCACTTTGCCCTCTGTGCGTGCATTTCAACAATTCTATTAAATATTTAAAATCAAAATATGCCAAATACTAACTAAATAAGTATTTCACTGGATAACAGTAGATCTCAAATAATACTTAAAATGATAACTACAGAAACTTTATCATTTTGTAAAAATTAGCAAAAATTTGGAAAAATAGTTCAGACACGTGCTTCGGGGTAACAAGAAAGTTATTTTTTTTTTCACCTTGGAAAAGGGAGTTCCATGTCTTCTTTTCTTTTAAATTTGTACTTTTATAACATTAGTTTGTTTTAAATTTCCAACGCAAAGTTATTTGATCATTGGTTTTGTACTTTATAGCTGCTAAATGTTAGTTTAAAATATAGTTTTAAATTTTAAAACATTTAAATCATATTTTCTACTCTTATTTCAACAAAACTTTCATTTTCATTAACAATTCTTTTATTGAGTTTATGTGCTTAATAGCTCTAAATTTCAAAAATAAAGTTTTGCACATATGTATAGTAACTTTTTTTATCTTTGCTAATATATCAATTATTTACAATGTTTTTCACCATGGATTTTAACAAGCAAATCAGCAAGCCCTATACGAACATTATGTTTGAGTTAAGCATAAGCTGTGGTTTATAATAACTTGACAACACTAATTAAACAAAAAAAAAAGAAGCACATACCCTGAAAAACGCTTTTTTATAAACTGAAGCATGGTTTGAAATAATGCAAAAGCGTTGCAAAAGTAATATACCAATTTTCAGGAAATCAAAAAACTAATATTGAAGAAGCAATTTATTTCGAGGGTTATGCATTATTTAACGCAAATAAATAAACCGTAACGGAGGTATTGATTGTCCAATGCTATGATCTTGCAATGCATAACTAAGCAGAAAAAAAACATTTTAGTGATTGGTAACCGCATCACAACTTCATGCTCAGTTAAAGAGCAAATTTCTGCTCGGAAGGGAATCAGTCTTCCGATAGCCAATGAACCAAATAACTTCATAACCTTGAATTCAAAGACTAGGAAAATTCAATAAACCACGATTTCTGCTACGCTTTAGTCCCGGTTGAAATTCAATAGCCAAGCATTAGACTGAATTTGCAGATCCAACTGTTTTCTCCTCCGCACCTTATATATATATATATATATATATATATATATATATATATATATATATATATATATATATATATATATATATATATATATATATATATATGTGAAAGAATCATAGCAATAATTTTTAATGTGTATTTTACAAAAAATGCTTAAATGTCTACAAAAATTTTGCCTACTCTTTGTTTGTTAAATGCATAAGGAATTTCCTTGTCAGATGAATCAACTTCACAAAAATTAGGAAATCAAACAATTACAATGAAAGGAAACATTTCTATTGATATAACTACCATTTCTGAGACTTATCGGATTAGACAAATAGTCATCGGTTATTAAGTAGTTATTAAAGCGCATTTACTACGTTTGAAGCGTAATGATTTAAACAAATCTAAGATCTGTTTCCGTGCAGCTGCTTTTGAGTAGTTGCAAGTTAGCATTATAAACCACTTAAATATTCCAAATCACTCCAAAATTGTCAAAAATTGAATTAATCTCATTTGAAATCACCAATTATACACCAGAGGCCGGTACTTCTTAACACCATATTCAACATTACAATCATTGTGCCATGCCTAGCTATGAGAAGAATAGTCAAGCGTCGTACTATCATGGACATAAGTCTACTCAAAGCAGATGGACGTAAGTCAACTCCAGAAATGATTTTAAGCTTCATAATATGCATCATTTGATGAACTTCACACCAGATTAATTATCCATTTCTTCAACTTAAGAGACTGCTTTCCCACGAAGCTACTTATCCCTCATCTTTCCGCCTTTACCTCCCTAGTTGAACTGGATTAGCCCTTTAGCTCTAATAATGGATGCATTAGATCGACTTGGCGAAGTTAGCACAACTTCAGACCATGATTAATAAATTCCATTCAGATGATTCTTAACAAGTATTAAATGCATAAGTTTTAGACTCTTCCCAACCTCTTGGCATTAAGATGAAAAATTCTGTTCGTTGTTATGCGAAATTTTAGTCTCGAAACACTGTCGTTGATCAATTGCTCATCTTAAAAACATAAAAGTAAAATTCTTTATTCGTATGTAAATTAAATGCATTTCTTACTCCTATAAATGAAGAAATTGTTCTTATGTCTAACTACATTCTTCTGCAATCCATCAATCCAAAGTGAAACGTTTACTAACATTAATAAATAATGAAACTTAGTAGGCCAAGGCAAGTATTTAGGACATTACGTCAGACAGTATGCCGTTTAACACTGCAATCCCCAGAAACATCATTTAAAAGCAAGCGAGCACTTTTTTTACTGCTGCGTATGCTATACGTTAGACATTTAAGGTGAAAGATGCCTAAATGAAATACTAGATGAAGCCATATACCAACAGTCCACTTTTGACATCCAGAGGCTGCAGTTTGTCCTTGATATGCTGGAATATCATCAGTATGGAATAGCCCCCACGCTGAAGGCAAATGTTCTCTCATTGAAGCTGAGAATACTTTGAGACTTAACTAAATTTAACACACCAATAAAAGTCCACAGTCAATGGTGTAGCTCAACTCGTAAAAGGAAGTTAAAAGCTTAATGTAATACGCAATGAGTTACAGCACTTAACTTATTGCTTACTATCACATCTAGCAAAGCTAAATTATCGCCAAATGAAAATTGAAATAAATGTATCCTTTCGAGGGTTTTTCAAAATCAGCAGTGCATGTTAGGCTACACTATATTTGGTGGTATTTCGCTTTTTTTGCGCCTGTTTTTATTTCGAAAAACGATCGACAGGATAGTAAGGAATAAGTGCCGCCAGAATTAAGGCCGAACTAAAGAGATCTAAAAGCTAGCAAGATACCCCTATAAAAAGTATACTAGGTAGCAAAACATAGCTATTTTGATGTGCAAATATTTAATTTTTTACTCTTCATTTTAAACGTAACAAACTAATTAAAATTAGATTTGGGTACTAATTTTAATTAGTTTGGTTGGTGGACTTGGGTCGAGTAGAGTCTATAAGTTTTGGAGCGCGCCGGACACAGGGAGCCGAACATCATACGTGTAATGAGGAATCAGGCCTTGTAAAAAGCATAAGAAATTAATATAATGGACAATTGTGCCAATTTCATTTTAATTTGAAATTCATATTATTGGCATATAACTCTGTTCTTGACAAAAAATTCAGAAAATTTTTAAAACGGTAACATACATTTTGAAATGAACAAAAGCTCTACTACTTTCATTAAAATGTATAGATCTAAAGGAAGTATTTGACGTTTGTATTTTGGTTCATATAAATGCAATATTTCCTGAAATACTTTTGTAATACAAAGCTAAAATACCGAAATAACATAAACATTCCGGGGGAAACGTCGAAGGACTTTTCCAGGAATTCAGTTTCTTCTCGCCTTTAAAATGGTAGAGCGTATCAATGGAGCTCTACCGATAAAATACAACAAAGGAAAATTCCGAAAACGCCTCGAAGCGGAAGTTGAACACAATACCGGATGCCCGCCTCACGGCAACAGCCGGTCGTTGCCACAAGTCACAAAACAGGTTTTAAAATTTAGAAAGATAATATTGAAAATTTTATTGTTAAGCATTATAATTTTTTTCGCAAATGTTAAGGTCTCAATAAGGCGAGTCAAAGTTGAGTTTGGGAGTTCAGCACTGTTTTTATCGAAGGCAAAAAAAAAAAAAAAATTTACGATTTTGACAATGCGTACTGTTTCTAAGTCATTGACCATGTTATACAATTTTCTAAATATTCAGTTATAAACTAGTAGACTCAAATTTACTGTGTGGGTTTAATCAGGAAAAATTGGGAACATTTCCAGTGTAACAAAGTATACTTTTTTTTTCATTCATTAATGGTATATCCTAACATTTCGTGACTTATTAAGTAGTATGCTGCCGTGCTAAGCCCAAAGTGGTATCTGCAGACAATCTGAAACTGAGAAAAAACTCTTTAACGCATTAATGCCTGACATTTTTTTCTTTCAAAGATATTTTGTATACTGGTTACAAACAGTGTTTAATGGGTAGGAAAAATAATAAAAAACATTATGTAAAAAATAATTTTTTTATTAAGGAAAGAAAAATCGTCCCTTAAAAGCTACGAAAGACCCCCAGAGGGTACATATTTTTTTTGCTAATTTTTTTTTCTGCTTACGATATAATATTTAGAAAGACATTTATAAGAAGAAATAAAATCAGCAATTAACATGAACTGGGAAGCTGGGAATAACTTTGAAAACTTAGCTTTTTTTTCTTGAGATTGTGAACGATGTGATTTTTGATAAAGATCATATTAAAACTGCTACAGAACACACTTTACAATGGTTATGTGCTGCAATCTGTTAATAACGAATTGAAACTATACCAAGGTACTAATTGAACACTATTATTAGGTTGAAATGTTCATTTGGGGGAAATTCAGACCCTTTTTTGAACCGTCCCTAAAAAGGGACGCTAGGCATTAATGGGTTAAAGTTTTGCGCCTCCATGTATTTGATTTGGATGATACTTTTCAGAAATTAAAAAAAAAAATGTTTTTTGTTCTCAATTGACCATAAAACATTTTTATGTGGGTATAATACGTCACAAAGAACCACCTGGTGGCGATAACTCAATTTCGTTAAAAAGTGCAGATACGACTTTTGTGCTTAGCACGGCAGTATGTAAAAGGGACGTGACGTATATGAATACATTACAGCGCTCAGAGAGAGCTCAGTCAGAGAAGTCTGATGCGAATGGGGAGGTTCCGGTTTCAAATCCCGGCTCGGACATGGATGTACTTTTTCGTCCTTGTCCTTTATGTGAATGTGTTGTGCTGTAATTGGTTGCCTTCCCTATAAACGGGTCGATGGAATGTTTGTACTGTGGAAGTTGGACTTCACACCAATTTACGGAGCAATCAGAAAAGTGAAGCAGTGCACCCCAATTTGGCAGCCTAGCTGGCACAAGACAACAACAACGCTGTAACCCAGGTAGCACAAATAACCTTTAAACGTTTTATAAACGTTTTTAAGCGGTTGTTACAACGTTAATAACCATTTTACAACCTTTACAAAACGAAGTGTGGTACTTGGGAATATTTTCTCTTGCTTTCCTGCCCAAAAGATTTCTCACGTGAAGTAGTTTTAGGTCAGTTTCTTTTGGCAACTCCACGATGTAATCAAATAACTCTTGTCATTCATCAAAAGCTATTTCAGAATTAATCTTTCCAATTATTCCTCGAATTATTAAAAGGGGGTTTTCTTTGTCAGCTTCTCGTATGGTAATTATGGACTTAAAAAAATGGAAGATTAATCGGAAAATTAAAAAAAAAAGTAGACTTTTTTTGCGTCAAATAGAATTTTAAAATATCAAATGACTGAAATATAGATAAATTCCTACAAAATGTCAAATTATTGCACTTAACGTTTACATTTAGCTATTTACTGTATGCATTTTCCGAAAACAGCAGAAGTTATGAGATGTCAAAAAGTTTCAAGCCAAAGCTAAGCAAAAAAAAAATTAAACAATTCCGTTGACGTAGCTTCCTTATACGGGCGATTCTCTGTAAACTTGTTATTATAGAAAAAGTTATTATAGAAAAAGTTTGAGTAAAAAAATTGCAAAATATATTTTAATTTAACAATCTTTTAACTCTGACGTTTGTATGAGAATGTTTTATAATTCTATCAAATGAAACATGTCATCAAACGCGTAGCAGACAGTCTACTTGCATATTTGAAAGCTTTAAAAAAAAAATTGTAAGAAAGCTTATTGCTTCGTAAAATAATCTGTAATAAAATCAAAACTAAGTAAAATAAATATTTATGTGCAAAAGAAAATAATAATAAAAAGGAGGATATTTGAATTACATATAATATAATCTATGAACTAAAAAATTGCTTTGAAAAAACTTGATTAAGAAACACGAATATCTTTCGTTCCACACGTCGGAATGCAATCAAATTCTGTACTATGACTGCTTTTAGTGGTCAAAACCCATTTTGTAGAGAAAGAAAGGAGGTTCGGTTCAAAATTTCAGACTGTGCTCGTTTTTCTTTGGATGTGGTCTATCAAAATTCCGTTTATGTAATTTTGAAGAAAATATTAATCCATATAGCCTATCATTCTTAATACGTTTGATAGATAAATCATAATGAGTGATTCGGTATTTTCCATGATTGTATATGAAATATCTCTTGTGAACTCTCCCCGAGAAAAAAAACTTGCTTGTTACGGCCATCCCCCCCCCGCCCCCTTTCCTTCCCCGCAAAATTTTTGCTGCTTTAGAAACACCGACTAATACATTTTGCCGCTTTTTTTTTTTTTTTTTCGTTTTAATCGTTTTTGAATTAATATTCAATAATTCAATAATTTTTAATTAATATAACTATAATTGAATCTATTTTAGATCTGTTTTAGCTTACAATTTACCAATGATTAAGCCTACTTTAAGTCATTTTTTATTAATATTTTGTTTCTTTATGCTTTATTATTTTTCATTTATTTCTTCCAGAAATTAGGATAAAATAAAAATAAACTTTTACCAGTTTGGACAAAGAAAAATAATAATAATAATAATAATAATAATCATTGAAATATTGCGATCAGCGATGATCGCAACCATTACGTTAAATATTACCCGATTCCAGGCGTTGCTAATGTCAACTCTTAACAAAGCGATGGAATGCGTTGCTATGTACCTGATTCCTTAATCCGGTGTTCATCAACTGCCACCAAAATGTTCGATTCCACCGCTCATTCCTCGCATTGTTGAGCCTCTAACCGTTACCGTTTGTCAGATTCGCTGGGAAGTGACAGAAGTGGAGGAAAAGCGAATAACGCCACAATCAAAGAAGAACGAATTGAACTTTAGCTGCTTTTTTTTTCTATCTATTCCTTTTCGGCGTATGATATCATTTGAGAATTCAAGCAACGGAGTCTTGGAATAAATTCGGAGGACTGCAAATAAAAGATATGGTTTTATGAAGGACTTTTCTCTCTTCTTTTGGATGTTTGAATGGGCGAACTGTGAAGATGTTCTAAGATTAATTTATGGTAAAATAGAGTTCTTCATTCTTGGAATAGCGGTCGATATGTTTTGTATTTCTATTTGTCGCAGCGATGAGGATTTACAAAAACAAAATATATCATATTTGATGCATTTAATAAAAAACACTATTTTGTTAGAATAGTTTAGCAAAAACAATAATTTTACAATGATCAGAAACTACTAGAAGGGCAGTTCCTACAACGAATTACTATAAATAACGCGGTTTCCATGAATAACCTTTACAAAGTAGAAAAACTAAAGTCAGATAACTCAGCCATAAAACGGTATAGAAAAAAAGTACAATAAACACAGTTAAAAGAAACAAACACTTAACGGCAATAGAAAGACACATCACATTTCAGAGTGTCCCGTACTTACCACTACACTTGGTTTAATCAGTTGGATGGGGCCCTGAAGACATGTTTCTTAATTCGGACTAGAAGCCGTACAACCCCTTGATCCAGCATCTTCAGAGCTATTGATTTATAATCTTACCTTGGAGGACTTTATGAACCCTACATACTTAACGTACGCCATGATTAGGGAACTCGGAACATAAATCGGCTAGTATCGAAACCGGGAGCCTCCAATCACAAGTCCAACGCCTTAATGATCTGGCTCTCTCGACCCAATAGAAAAAACACAGACAGGTAGTTATGTATAAAAAGTAGTCATTTTACCATCACTTAAAGCTGTAAAACTGATGTTATTCTGTATTATCGAAGCATTTTCCAACAATATATGTTACATACAATTCATTAACACTTGTGGAAGAGAAATTCATTTTTTTTTCCCTTTTTCGAATGATAAGTGGTAAATGTAAACAAACCTACATTGAAAAATTTTGAACGCTTAATTTTATCTGATTAGCAACTCACGTTTTTTTTTTCCAACTTTTCATGGGAGTGCAAAATATAATTAGAAATGCTCAACAGAGACCTCGCCGTGTAACTAAAACCTCCTTCATTCAAAGGAAAGGATATCTAAAATAAGTACTGATGACAGACGTCAGCGTTTAACAGAAAGTCTAACTGAATGCGAAAATAATCTTTATCGTCGACAAATGCAGTTAAGTAATCGCACTGACTTGCTATTGGACTATATTACAGTGCATAGTTGCTGCGACATACCCGAAGCTAACAACTTTACAATGCGCCTAGTTGAAAACAGAAAATGAGTGGCAGTAAAAATTGCAGGTGGCATAAATAAAAAGCTTCTAAGCGTTTTCAAATCTTCTCTTATACTTAAAAAGCAAAGAAAACTCCTTTTGCTCCTTGAAAGCAAAATTCCTTTGCACATTAAAATGCACATTTTTTTTTTTTTTTTTTTTGTGCTTCGTTTGATTTTTTTAATTGGTCAAATAATGGGAAAACTAAATTACTTAAACTACATATATTTATTTTCAAACTAAACTAATAAGGAAGGTGACCAGTCTTAGTCGACTAGTTTTAAGATAGTGCGATTTAAGTACGAAAACATAAAAACCAGAAAAAAAGGTCCTTAGAAGTAAAACTTGGGTCATTTGTAGTCATTGACACAAAATCCTTATACATATCCTTATACGTTCAAAATCCTTATACGTATTTTTTTTTACAATAGGGCAGCAAACGAAATGAAACGAGTGATACAGGTTTTCTTAGGTAATAACGTTTACATTAGATGGGAAGCATTAGGTGAGTGCTTAACGCATTAAATGCATCTATAAATCAAGAAATCCCAACGGTGTTCACAACGGACAGCTCAGACCTCGATAAAGAAGAAAAATTGCATGAAATCTATCAATGATTAATCATTCTGAAATGTTGTTAAACTTGAGAGTGAATGCGAGCATCTTCGTCAGTTTTACTTGATTACTTATGCAAAGGAGAAAAGAGGAACTATGTTGGGAAAATGCACTTTAAGTTTGTAACTACGAAGCCTTAAACATATCTCGAGTAGATAGATTAGTTGACTAATTTTTACTCTGTTGACCCAAGAGAGAATGATATACCTAGCTTCAGTCTATCTTTGAAATTTTTTTATGAAAACTAAAATCATTAAATGGGAGGCTAATCAACGTTAGCAGATTAACTTGTTGAGTCACTAAACATATCAATTGAAACAATTAAACTTTATTTTTAAAAATCTGTGTGCATTAGTAGCTCTATGTTTCTATATCTCATGTCATTTGGGAAATTCAATTAGTCATTTTAGCAAATTTAAGAGTTTTGTAGGAGAAAACGGAAGCAGAAAGTGCAGTAGTACCTAATTTAAGAGCGGACCTAATTTTTTCTTGCCCCAGTCCCTTCAAACTGATACCTACATATGATTACCTCTCATTATGGGATAGAAACAGAAGAAAGTTACAAAACATCAAAGTATTAAGACATTAGAAATATTAAATTTATTCGATATCTAGTTCCGCTTTTTGACTAAAAATTTACAGGAAAAAATACTTCTTTGAAGAAATGGTCATATATACTTAATAAAAGACAAGGAAAGGTCATTGAACTAGGAAGGTGTTGTTTTGTGAATATTTATTCCTAAAAAAGCAATCCAGTCGTGAAATTATAGTCTAAAACATTTTTAGAAAACCGAAACTGGTTTTTGGTTTTAACCAGTGATTAAAACCAAGTTATTACAACTTCTTAAATGCAAAGGAAAAGTTCAATTCAACTGACAGACTTTTACTCTCTGTGGGAGTTGAAAACCATTTTATTTTGCGCAAAGTGCATACAATAAACGTTCCATATCATAAACAATTTAATAAACTTCAAATTTTACTGATGCGTGCGTTTACTGGAACCTATCGCTCCCTTTTTCTGACATCAAACAAGAAACTGTGACGAATTGAACAACATCACGTACACCTACCTCATTGTGAACTTAAGTTAAGCAAAACCTCAAAACGAAGACCTACCCATACCCTGAAGCCATAAAATCCTGAGAAAAGAGCAATCGAAATAAAATGTGTTTAACATGATCAGAACATTATGGTTCTGGTCTGGAGGAAACGTGAGGAAACATAATGTCACCCAGGATGCCAGTTTAGCGTCTTTTTTCTCGGCTGAAGAAAACACGTTGCCAAGCAACGATCTGTTTCGCGATAGGTGCCTGAATATTCAGTAATAATAAATTTATTCTTGCCTCAGTGCCCTCCCCCCATACACGGCAAACAAATCGCTCTCTGCTGATAATCGATCTTCTGATAAATAAAAGAAATGAGCGAGATTAATAAAGGTTGTTGGGCACATAAAAATAGTTTCATTTACGGGAAACTTTACGCAAATTATTCAAACATACTTTACTTTCATTTCGCGGAAAATTTCTAAAAGTGATGGTTATTTTGAAAATTAAAGAGTTTTGCAATGCTTCGTCTATTTAAAATGAGATACTTAGTACATATATTTTACGCTAATATCGTAATATTTGCGAAAGAAATGTAATATGTGTTGACGATCAATTTTAAAGCTTGGCTGATCTAAATATTTGAAAAATACCTAATAGCGTAGGCAGACCAGTGAATGAACACGAGTGCAAATTTCATTTTTAAAATTCATATCATAGTTTGAAAAAATGTAGCGTTTTGTAAATAAAAGCAAAAATATGTTAATTGATATATGTAATTATCTGAAAAAAGAATAGAGATCATATATGGTTCTGAGTTAGGTTTTTTGGGAGGTTGAGGTAAAAACAAATCTGCACCTACCCAGTTAATGAGCCCTTATCATCCCTTTTTGAAAAGAAATTAGCAGAAGTTACGTCCTTTTATCTAAAAACTATACGACTTTTAAAACCTTATTTTGAAAAACTATCTCTCTTCACTCACTGGGAGAGGGGTGTTTATTCACTGGTTTTTCTACACTACAAATTTCTGAAGTAATGCTGAACCATAGAAGTGACCAAATAAAAAGTTTCTTCTTGGCAAAACTCCCTCTTCCGTCTCCTTTCGGCGAAGGAAATGTTTTTTATCTCAACGGGTTATGTTTCAGCAATCGTGTGTTTCAAACGTGAGAAAATGAGCCAACAAAAAGATTTAACAGCTTATGTTTCATATGATTGAGATACCGCACAATCGAATGCTGGAATAACTTCTTGCTTTTTGCATGATAACATCAAATAGAAATTGATGGAATCATGCAAAAATTAAGGAAATACTTAGCGATCTAAAAGACTCTCAGACCCACTAGGATTTCTCTTATTTTTTATTGTTACTAATCATAATTTATGTCGCATAATTAACACCAATGTCGCATATTTAAACATTGTCAACAATACTGACAAATACACAAATGTTTTAAAATGCGTTAAAATCTCAGAATTTCGTCTTTATGTTACAAAGACTTCAATCACCAACAATTTTGCTTCAAAAATTACCATAAAAGTGGCAATTATAGTTTGCTACAATATACTTCATGTTTCCTCTTAGGACACCTAACCTTATATAAGTTTGTTTACTTAAAGGATTTGCATGTCAGAACCGCTGCGGACCTTCAGAGTTTCCTCTGGCCTCTTTTCTTATTTAAATGATGTTTTTTTTTAAAAGGAGCGAACGCCTGCTAAGCAGTATAGTAAAAGCTAAAAATAAACTTGATGGTAAAAAAAAAAACCACCACTGGAGCACTTTAACTACTTGCACCACTTTCCATATCAAACATTTTACTAATTTGGGTACACCAACCAATGAATGAACACCCCATTATTATTATTATTATTATTATTATTAAGGTTATGAAAGCTTTTAGTTTTGATGAACTCACAACTAACTTTCCTTCATACTATTCTAAAAGCGGCTAAAAAATGCTGAGTTTTCTCACTGGTTGAGATTATGGATTCACCGGTTTTGTGCACCTTTTCCGATTAAACCTCCAAAACCCTGAAACGATATAAAAGGTATCTCTCAGTTTTTGTCAAAAAAATTACGTAAGTCAATAAAAATTGCCTAAATTGTAAAAAAAGCAATCAAAAACATTGTACTATGAACTAACTAAAAAGAGACAAGATGTATATAAAAGTACAAATGAAGCCATTTAACATGGGTTAAAACTCAGCAAACAGCTGTTTCGAGCCACATCATTCATTGCATAAGAAATGGTCACCAATCCCAACCTACGGTCAAATGAATCAAAGTGCCATGTTTTGTTTTTTAGTGCCACGTTTTTTTTTTTTTTTTTTTAGCGCCATTATTATTTTTAGTGCCATGTTTCTTTAGTATCATGCTTCAAATGCCATAATGGCAATTAAGGTAAACCAAACTACGCACAAAACAGAGTTTGAGTGTTTGAAGAAAGTTGCTCTTGATTTCCTGCAAACACCAGTATGTTACAATCTTTCTTTTTCTTTTTTTTCGTGCTTTTTTTTCAGTAAAACCAAATAATCACGTTTCTATAATAAATCTAAAGTAAAAGAGACAAAACTGCCAAAAAAAAAAAGAAAGAAAACTTTGCAGACACTGCTATATATCAGCTCAGGACAATATAGTTTTCACCCGTAATATAAATTTCCGAAAATTAAACTGCACTTCAACGTTCGTTCACTGTTCAGCCTACCCTACCACTCAACTCGAAATTTATATTTTTATTCAAAATCGTATGTTCATGAATTCGTAAATTATGATAACGCTTGCAGTTAATATATTGTTAACAATGGGAGAGATCTTTCACGTAAATGGAAATACATCAAATAGTTACTACCCTATTCAACGCAGTAGATGTTTATTGACATTTCTCGAAATGGAAATTGACGTTACAAATTTCGAAACTTTACTAGAAGCTTATTTATAAATTCATTCATTTAATATCAACCGCTGCATATAAATTCTGCATTATGTAAATGCTAATAAATCCAATCGATATTGGAATAATTTTTAGAATTTCACTTTACGATAAATAAATTCTATAAAGTCGGAATACTTCCCCAGATAACGAAATCTGTTTAAAATCTTTCCTAACTACATTTTGAATGGCAAAACAGTTCCCTTAAGCTTTTAAATGTCTTTATTAGATTTTGAAATAAGTTAAAAACGTTACTTTCCACTTAGCGTTAAGTCTGTACTTAAAATAAACATTTGTTATGCGCATTCAAACCTTTTCTTTTGCAACGCATACTACATTTGAAATTGTGAGTCTTAGAAATAAGAGTTTTTCCTCGTTTTATTAACGCTTTCATTAATAAGCTTAAAACGCGAACTGAATTACTAAACAGGAAAATTTCTCGCTTTTTTACAATTAATACGTCATAAATATACATTTTTCTACAGTCGAAGAAAGTACTAAAATAAGCTGCGCATCCAAGTCTGTGACCTGATTTATCTGAGAAGTTTATTCATTTAAATAATTATATATTGATTTGCACTATTTTATTTCTAAAATGCATAATATTAAAACTTTGCTTGTGAACTAGTTTAAAGAAAATCCCCTAAATCAGTGGTTTCCAAAGTCCAGACCCCTGAGGTTTCCCTCACGGATATTTATTAACTTTGCGAACCCCCCTCCCCTCCGAAAAACAACCTTGATTTCATACATTTAAATATTTTTTTTA
This sequence comes from Uloborus plumipes, assembly GCA_038373865.1. Classification (NCBI taxonomy): domain Eukaryota; kingdom Metazoa; phylum Arthropoda; class Arachnida; order Araneae; family Uloboridae; genus Uloborus; species Uloborus plumipes. The sequence continues at coordinate 43,054 of JAXGGA010006051.1, forward strand.
CAAAATGCTTGCTTGTTTGTTTCATATACACATACAATTAATAAATGTGTAGCGTGTGAAGTTATTTCTATTTCCCACACTGACTTTTTAAAGATAAGAGAATCTAACGCTCTTTTTCAAATCAAAATAAAGCTAAATATCGCTTGTTAGCTGCAATATTCAGTTTTAGGCACTTAGGTCAGGTTATTCAGCTTTAGGTCAGGAGAAAGTTCTAGGTCACAGAAAGTTCTATTCCGCATTGGATTTCAGAAACACAATGTCAGACATAATATACCATTTATAGTTTAATATAATTTTCCATATAAAATATTATTTTAGGATTGAAAATATGTGTAAAAATGTAAGGTTCCGGGGCGTTTGTTGCGCCCTGCTTGTTCGTAAACAAGAAAAGTTTTATTCTTTATAAATGTGCTTTCGTTTTAAATTAAAATATTGTTACTTGTCCTTTAATTTCATTTATTTTTTACATTTCAGCAGGATAGCACAGGGGGGGGGGGGTTCGGACCACACTTTGGGAAACTGTCCTGAATAACTAAATCGCAAAACTGAAAACAATAAGTTAAATAAATTAGACATAAGCCAAACTCAAAATACTAACACGTATATTGGACACACAAAACGCTGTTGATCTTTCGATTTTGTAAATTTTAAAATGTATAGTATGAAACCCAACCGAAAACAAGTGCTCCTTTATCTCTTTAGAGCAAAATTTATGTAGAACCTTTGCATTATTTCTACGGATTCAGCAGTAACGCTTAACGAGTGAAACGTTTGATTGCATCACTTCTCTTTAAGTTGTTTGTGCCAAAAGACAAAACTGTTTTTCTCTTCAAGATCCATCTGTATGAAACTATTTGGTTCAACCTTACTTTAGTCTTAAGATATTGTAAATCACGATTAAAAGATACGACAATGTTATTTAAGAATGGCGTTAGACTCTGGAGCAATTATCGTTGAAAATTATCCAACACCTATTCACATTGGGGTCAATCCGCATACTAACTTTCATTTGAATTTTTGAATTAACTTTTTGATACATATCAGCCCCAATTCCCTCTAAAGGGTTTTCACCAAAAACTAACCAACTTTAGTTCTCGTCAGAGTCGCTCTGAATAACAAGTTTTATTTGAAGATGGAAGAAGGGGTTGCAACATTTGTTTACAATTTGAGATGATTATGTAGGTGGTGGTATTTTATAGAAAAGCAATATATGTTAAGCTGCTATGAAATAGCTCTTTCTACATACTTATCTCAAAGGTAAACAAATGCCACATAAATCCTTTTTGCATTTACTCTTACACTTGGTTTCTTGCACTTCCTTTGGAGATAGCGCACCCACACAAATGTATTTACACACACAACCCACATAAATATTAATGTCCAAAATATATTCTGAACATTTGCGAAAAATGTTCAGAATATATTCTGTACCCTTTAAGATGAGAACACTTTTACGAATTACTCACTTTTGTCTAGATACTTAGGAAACAGAAGTATGTAAAAATAATTAAACGCCGTCATCGTGTTATGAGTCCAAGTTAAGTTTTCAAGAATACACTACCTCAAAACCAGAGTGGTCTGAATTTATTTCATATAATTCAATGGATTTATATTTGCTGCAAAAAATCATCTTTCTATCTACAATTAGAACAACTTACAACGGACCTGCATTTTTTTTTTTTTAAACACTGGGTTTTTTGCACTTAACAACAATCCAAAAGGTAAATCTTAAATGTCTTTTCAAACGATCATCTGAAATAAATAGTTGAAAGAGAACTTTTTTTAACTATTACTTGTTAATTTATGTAGAATCTTTCTTTTAGATAAAATACTTCGTCATATTAAGATTTTGAAGTTGTAACTGCATTCAAAACATTGTGCTCATTTTATGTTTTCGCACTTTTTTCCCAGCAGTTTGTCAAATTCAACTGAATACATGAATTTGTAAAAACTAAATTTACATGCTTATAATGTTCCCTCCAGTATCATATAATGTAACTGCGTTTGACTTCTACTCAGTTAAAAAATAAAATTTAAGTAAAAGGAAAAGTAAGGAAATAAACTAGTGATAATTTATAATTTATGGTATTAGTCTCTGTTAAATTATTAAAAACAGTAACGTCGTAGAAATAGTTTTTCTGAAAAGTAATAGATTAGCGTTGCACACGAATGAAATGAATTTTTTAAATCAAATGAGCTTTACAACAAAGTAAATGTAATTATGAAAGTATCATTCTATACATGTTTTAAATAAGTTTTAGACTTAATGTGCTCTCAAAGACACGAAAGACAAATTTAGAAAATTAATATCTAAAAAACTTTGATTCACACATGTGAAAGTGTTTACTTAGATTCAAAAGCAATTTATTGGGACAGATTTATTTAAGCTTTTAAATTCGATTTTAGCGGTTAAACAAAAACAAACATTTCGAGTTATCTTATTTTATTACCAATCGTAGCGTTGTTCATTGTTATACGCAACTTTGACAACAGTTCATAATGCACTACAGCTAAGCTTGGGAGATCAAGAGTGCATTAAGCTTATTTTAAAGAAAGAAATACAGATGAAAATTACAAGCTAAGATGCTAATTAATGCACGTGATTCACTAACGGATGATACTGTTTATAGTATAATTAAAGTAGCAAGCACAAATCTACGAGATTCACTATTTATTCAAAGTAATTCGAATACCTAAGTAAAACTGCATTTTCGACTAAGTTTGGAATTGGAGTCTAATGCAATAGCAGTTAACCTTTTGGATCCAGGCTGTTTTTTTAGAAATTTTTCTTTCGACCCAGGTAGTGCGACAGTTGAACCACAGATTTCTTTTCCATTGAAAAGAGAAGGTATAAACTGTCGTACCAGTCGTATGAAACCTTGAAAAAATCCCCGGCTCCAAAGGGTTCGAGTGAAAATCTCAACCCCGTCCTTTAAAAAAAATAGAGTTACGGTACAGCATGTGAACCGCCCGGCTCCGAAAGGTTAACTAGTGATCATTTCTTATGAAGTAAAGATTTACATATGAACTACATTTCATTCAATAATTGAAACATTTACGGAGTAAACAAAAATCAAAATTTTAAATAAACTGCAATAACTACAGCTGAATTTATAATAAGAATACAATACCACTATAACAAAAACATTTATTGTAATAGTTTATAAATAGAGCTATCTTAAAGAGGAAATGTCTCCACTTGTAACTAGTAAATTCGATTCAGAACTTTAAGAAACTATCAGTTTGTGTAAAGACATTTCTTTTTTGTGACATCTAAAAACCACATAACTAATGACACTTTTTTTTTTTTTGTGTGTGTTTTTCCCCTCAAAGTTTTATCAAATTCAACTGGATATCGAGTGTTCATACTTGGTTTGTAATTGGTTACATACCCTAACCAGTTTAATCAATTAATTCTATTTGACATTTAATCATTCTAGGAAAAAACCAGTAATCGACCTTTTAAGAGCTTCGTTAACTAACGAAGTCAATTACAATTATCAGTAATCAATGTAACGAAACATCGAAAAAAGTTGCAATATAGTTTTCAAAAAAACATTTTGCTTAACTGTTTAAAAAATATTTTATTTTTAAAAAGCGAGCTATTTTTAAAACTAACCAATGCTCCAGTACTCACCTTCTAAAATTGGTACTCAGCCATGCATGAACTCAATGGTCAACCGTTTCATTTTCATTAATCATATGGGATATTAGTAAAAGAAGCAACGGCTGACTGAATTAAATCTACATTAGGAGCAATGAAATGTCGAACGTACTCTTTTTGGAAAAAGGTCAAGTCGCTAAAGTTAAACCATTTCTAGGGGGCATCCATGTAAAAAAAGGAAGTCTTACCTAATCCAGCTAACTATTTGTTGTACTCAGCACTATATAATTCAATTATATTTTGGTGAATATTAGGAAAGCCACATTTAGAAAGTAGCTCACTTTTGGAATGTTTAACCAACAAGATCATGACATTATTAGTTGTCAGTCTAGCATAGCTGTTCACTAAAAATATAAAAGAAAACAACACCATATGGCCAGTTCGAATCTTTAAACACATCTTAGTCTGAAAAGATGTTTTTATTTTCGTTAAGCCTTAACTCATACATGTACAGTAGACAGAATAATAAAATTATGCTTACTGTTTAAGGATGTCGCTTAAAAGAATTGTTAAAAAATAAGTCAAAGGCTAAGAAGAATCTTGACAGAAATTGGGAGGACGAGTACAGTTTTTAAAGTAAAAAGGACTGAAATCCTGCATTACTAAATCTGAAAAAAGTATGCATAACGCATTGTCATTGGCTAGTAATTAGGGGCAAAAAAGAGAATTTGTGAATGTATCATATTTCATTTTAAACAAGTTATACAGTCGACGCTCGTTATAACGACCACACGTTATAAAGACCATGCCATTATAAAGACCAGTGAGAAAAGCCCCAACTTGATTCCCGAAACACAAAAATTCTACCTGTTATAGCGACCACCCGTTATAAAAACCTATTTCTCTGGAACGGAGATGGTCTTTATATCGAGCGTCGACTGTACTCTATTTATATATTCAAATAATTTTGTGTCATTATGTCAATGAGGCCGACTTACTGGAGACTGAGCACTGGTGTCTTTTTTTATCCATTAAAAAACTAACTCATATGATAGAAATCGGGTAAATATAAGTGTAAACAGTTTATAATAATGGACATTATAATCTTATTTATGCTAGATAAGTTGCAGAAATAAAACTCTTTTTAGAGTAATGAAAGTATAATTGAACTAAAGTACGTTATAGTACACATAAATGTGGTGCATAATTTGTGTTTCGCTAGTAATATGACAATCAATACAAATTATACTAGGATTTGATTCAATAATAAGTACAGCTTACCTCTTACAGTTCCAGATTAGTCTATTAGCTTCAAGGAATTTTACTTCTGTTAAAAAGAAGAGCTCCCAAAGGGTCAACTTTGCTTTCTTATGGACAGCCATGATGAAACAAACTCTTGATTGATACAAACGAATTCGACATCACTACGTAACACACGAGTACTAAACTTGAGCTTTTTGATAATTGAAGAATCTATGACACATACTGATTTATTCGAATGTTTCTCCAAAGTGTTATACTTTTTCTAGAATCAAATGCCTACTTTAGGTATTCAGCAGCTTCTGCAAAGTTATTCAAATATAGTAGTAATGCTAAGCTGCTGGCCCTTTGAGTTTACAGATAGTCTAATGTAGCAGTTATAAAAATACTGCTGGAGAATATTTCAAAATTCAATCGCCATTTTTTGCCGTACAAAGTAAATTGTACTTTTTCTTGTCAAATCCAAAAGTTACGAACACGATCAGACACATCAGAAAAAAAACAGATAATTGATTTAGCCAACCTTTCGTCGCCAAGTGATTTTAAAATCTCTCTGAATTTGAAATCGCTATGTGCATTTCCAACAGCAAGAGAAGCGATGATGCAAAAAAAAAATAGATGGCAATGAAAAAGTTTAGAAGCGATCAAGTTGGCGATGTAAAATAGTTTAGTCAAGTATCAAGAATATAATTGACAGTGTTATTAATAATTAAAAATAGTAAGTATGTTTTATTCTTTTACCCACAACGCAACAAGAAAAGGGTTTATAAGTTTGACCTGTCCGTCTATTTGACGTATCTGTGGCACTCTAGCAACTAAACGGATGGACTGATTTTGAACGGGTTTTTTTTTTCGAAAGGAGAGTTGATTGAAAGTGTTCTTAGCTAGGTCGCGTTTTCGGGTGACATTAATTAACGAAGATATTAATTAAAAACCATTAAAACGTTTTTCGCGATTTTTGAAGTGAAAACATACTTGAAAATTTAAAACAACACTACCAAAAGAAAGAAAACAAATCAAGAAAGAAACAAAAAAGAAAGCGTCCGATAGAATGTGTTTGGAACTTCCATGTTACATGGACTACGAATCATAATATTTTTAGAAAATGCGGCTAAGCTGTTATATTTACGTGATTGTAAACCGATATCATTGTTGACCGACAAGGAAAGAAAACTCAATAATTAAAAATATTTATCTGTTGCCAGTGTTTATTTTTTAACAATGAAAAAACTTGTAATGGATTTTAGTATAAGGATTTTCAGTTTTTCTCTCTTTATTCTGCTTTTGCGACAAGCAAATTTTACTAGCAAGAATTATTTTCTTTTTCAGGGTTTGCCGTGTCCTCTCGAAAAAAGTTAAATATATTTAAATTTAAAATACTTTCTGACCAGTGAAGTTGGTTTCAATATGAGTTCGACAATCAGGGTCGGGGTTTTTTTTTCTAATTTTTAATTTAATCTTAGTACTTAGTACTTATCACTTTCTGAATAATCAGTATGTGAGCAAGAACAGGGAGCAAATTAAGAGACTATGTATTTACTTTTTATAATAATCACTAAAAGAGTCCGGTGGAGCTTTTTTTGGAATGGGGGGGGGGTCGGATAATATTTCAGCTTTTATTTCCAAGTTTTTAAAAATAAATGGATTAACACGTTTATATCACTCACAGCACTATCTTAATTCGAAATAATGTATATTTGCTAGATTAATCTTGGCAATGAAGGATCTCTTTCTAAAGAAATTTTTCTTTTTCTATTTTTTTTTTGTTACTCTTAACATTTTTATACATTGAAATAAACCATACAATTAACTGCATTATTTTGATCACTACAGAGAGGTGGATGTTTCACCCGGTTGGACGTATTTATTCGTTCACCAAAAATGGTTCTTTCACCAACTCTTCAAAAGTGAAACTCATTTATTTGGATCATAACTAATAACAAAATAAGTCAATGTTTCAACGTGTGAAAAAACTGTTAGCTTAAAATTCATTAAACTAAGAAAAAAAGAAAAGGTAGTACTTTTTCACTGTTAGCAAAAAAATACTATCTCCCAACTGTATCAGCTTAAGAGACAGATATTCCATCCAAATGGTACTGTCTGATTTTCTTAGGTAAAACCTTCCATGGTCTTCTATGATCCTACAAAAATAAGAGTGATAGGTAAGATAACAATATGGGTTAGAATAATAAGAAACGTTTTGAGCCGTATCAAACAACGTAGAACGATGCTAATTTCAAATACATAGTTTTGTTGAATATGTCAAAAGGATAGCAAATGCAACTTTTAAATGAAAAACTTCGGAAAGTTCCCATTCACAACCCATCACCCCTTTTTTAAGTAGTATGGTTCGAGAGTGCCAGGCGCGGTTTTCACAGACGGACAGTATGGGGACGTATTTATCTGACTAAAAATTGTTTTTCATCACTATCTTCAAGCATAAAAATCATCTCTTAAGATCATAAGAAATGACGTAATTCAAACTTTGAATTTAAGTTAATGTTTTCCACGTTAAAACTGTGTGACCGTAAATTTAAAATTCGTCAAATCCAAAATATAGCCTATCTACTTCCACAAAGAGGATTCCTAATGTAATGTAGTGAAATCCTTTAACCGAATAGAAAGCTAACCGAAGTTTCAGCTCGTAAATAAAGTAGCTTACATTTGTTAAACCAGTGAAATCGCAAGCTTTCGGAGACAGAGAGCTCAAAAGCTGTCACTTGGATTAACATCTCTCTCTCTCTCTCTCCAGTGTTCATCACACAAGCTGTCAGTCGCAGAACTTTAATGTTTCAGCATTCTCCTTTATTACAATGAGTCTTTTCACCGTGACACCGTTTATTAATAATAAGTTAGTAATGTGTTATTAAAAGCACTTATGCCCTTGTCATGTTTGGTGAAACTGCAACGTAATTTGCTTCCCCGGAAATGTTGACATTTCACTAACTCAAGCACGCATGCACTTTATGTTCACTCTTTTGCAAAATTTTTACGAAGCAGTCCAGAAAGAACCGGATGCATTAATGAGCGGAGATTATTTCGTGGAGGTAGAGTTGCTCACTTCATTTGCTGTAAATGCGGGCCTAAACTTGGGGCCTTTCTTCCTCATTTTTTTATCGTATGTAATTAGAAAACGAAAGAAGATATCTGAACTGCAGTGAATTTTTCTGTTGCGCGTCTAAATATCTGTAATATCATTTGTTGTTGGGAATATGGGTTCGGAAAAAAAGATCATCTTCAGATAAATTTGATTTTATAATGGTTACATATTCTAGTTACGTAATCAGTGCTTGCTAGTGAAAACTTTCAACTATAACATGCTCCTATAAATTTGAAATCAAGCTTTGTTGAAATAGATAGTTGTCTAGTCGTATGTGTGATCTATATTTCTATTTGCCAACGTAGTTTCAGGTGTGTATAGTAATACATTGATATATACACTGGTTTTAATACAAAAAGCTTCACATAATGGGCACATTTTAACAACAAATATCGCTTGCTAAAATAAAAAGATATGGTTAATTGCTAAAAAAATGCATTTATGGAAGATCCTTATGCTCCGAAACAGCTAAGGGAACTAAAGTTGCAAGATTTTCTGAAAACAAATAAATGATATTAACGAGTGATAAGTTATTGCAATTGTAACTTCGTACACTTTTACTGCAGTTGATTAAATTTCTAAGATACGCGCGCGTTACACTGCTATAAGCAATTGTATGTTAATTGCGATCTACTACGTACAATTACATTACTACCTTGCCCCAATTATTACTTTTCAATTGCGGTTATCGTTTCTCTGAAATTAATACTCAAACGTTATTCTTAAAATGGATGGCAAAATAAAGTGTACAGAAGGGTATCGGCCTAGTAATCGTGAAAAAAATTATGTGTTGCTTTAAAAAGCAAAGAAAACCTAAAAATTTTCCAACAACATGCTGTGATTAGTAATTAAAAAAGAAATAAACACACAAATTTTATTAAGATAAGATAAAAAAATTACATTCTTTACGTTTAAAAGAAGTATAAATATTTTCTCCAAGAGCTAACAAAAATTTTACATTAAAAGTACGTGCAAGACACAAGAAAAATATTTTTTGTTCGATTAAAACCGCTTTACCTTGACGAAAACAAGCTTTTTACACAAGTTTTCACGAGTAGGCGAGTGATGAGCTGCTTGATAAATACGATCAATGTTTTTAATTTAAAAATCATTATTTCCTCTTAAAAACAATGACGTTAATGAGATGTGCAGGAGCATAATTTTAAAAATTAAGTGGCTTTCAATTACTTGTCCCGAAACGTTGATGCACTCAGAAATTAGTTTTTCGATTTTTTTTCTTTGATCCTTCGTACATTATCAAACATGGAAAAAAAATTGAAGCAACATCTTTCCAGGTAATGAAGATAATTTCAATTTCCTAATTTATGTTCATAATATCAGCTATATTAGAGCATCGAATAGTGAAAGATTTTTTTTCTTCATTCTCCTTTTACAACTAGTTATCAGGTCTCAACATTAACAAAATTCGACACAACTCAATTGAGAAGTTTCGAGAATAATCGTATAGGTCTTTGAAATAAAATTTTCAGCACTGAATAAAAACTCCTTACTATTTCAATTAAATATTTTCTTTAGAGAATAAAGCATTTATCTATCCAATCAATGAAAACCTTTTTGAATAATCATTTTCTCGCATCATTTATCACCAAGTTCAAGGATTTGATCCTTTGTAATCTTGTGTGATTTCTTCGGGGACACTTTAAGAACAAAAGAAGTACGCTTCAGTTATAAAACTTCTGCGCATTCAACTGCAACTTAGTATGCGTTTGTTTGCGGCAATCCGAACAGATTTTTGTTTCTTTTTTGGAAAGTTTTCATTTGCTAATGAACATCTTCAACTGTTAAGTTTTAAGTCGAAACAGCATTGAGCTTTCGTTTCTAAAAAAGTAAGGACATATATAACGTTTCTTGCACTTTTTTGTTCTTTTTTCAAAATCTGATTATTTTGATTCATACTCGACGAATTTAGCTCATTAGTCTGCTTTTATTTTAACTTCATATCTTATGCTTTTTTTAGTTTGTTTCATTTCTTTTTCATTTTTAATGGCTCTTTTTAATGGGCCCTGTTTGACATTTTTTCGTCGTTTTCCGTCCATCGGAAACGTTTGCGTCTTCTGCTTAACTTCTGCTCCTACTAATTGACCCCTTTTGCATCTTTATTGCTGTTCAGACGCTTTAATTACTAGTAAACTCTTGCTCATTTTGTATTTCTTAAACTTTTTTCCTTGTGCATTCTTGCTTTTGCTTGTTTATTGTTTTCTAATGCTTTACAAAAAAATTCAGGTGTTTTTCAGGACTTTTCTTAGATTTTGTGATTTCTCCTGTATTGTGTGCCACTCCCTAGGTGTGGGTGGGTCCTGTATTAATATAGGTAGGGTTGTATATGAAGTTGGAGCTCCCTCATTTTTTACAAAGTACAGTAACCCCTCGTTATATCGCGCTTTTCGGGGGACAAGAAAAAAGCGCGATATATCCGAAAGCGCGATATAACCGAGGTCATTAAAAATATTTTTCCACCCAGCATTCAAGTAAATTATACGTGCACATATATAAAAATTCATTTATTAGAACATTTGATTTTTTTTCAGTCAAAAATAACAAAAAAATATAACTTACCGCAGTTGTTGTGCAGGTCTTAAAAAATATGTATACAGACATACACTGGCGGAAAAAAAATCCCAACACCAAGAAAAAATTACTGTAGAGTAATGAAATTTGGGTAATGCAATTGTCAAGTTAACATGTTTAGTTGATTAAATCTACAAGATCACTGCAAATTTAAGCTCAAGAAAATGCCGTGCAAATGTGAAATTATGTTAATTTAATAGAGGGTGTAACCTCCAGAATTTTGAAGGCAAGCCTGCAAGCGTGCATGCATTATGTCATACAGGTGCCAAATGTCACTTTGTGGTATGGAGTGCCATGCTTGTTGTACTTGTTGTGTCAATACTAGGACCGTCGTTGCTGACTGTGGATGATGCTCGAGGTGCCGTCCAATGATATCCCATACGTTATCAATTGGAGACAGACCTGGTGATTTTGCAGGTCATGGTAACATGTCAGCACTCTGTAGAGCACATTGCGTTACAGCAGCGATGTGAGGGCGAGCGTTATCCTGTTGGAAAACTCCCCCTTGAATGCTACTCATGAAGGGCTGTACTACTGGTTAAATTACCAGACTGACGACAAATTTTCAGTCAGTGAGTTTGGGATAACCACAAGAGTGCCCCTGCTGTCGTAGGAAATTGCTCCAGAGACCATGACTCCAGGTGTGGGTCCCGTGTGTCTAGGCCGTAGACCGCTTGGATGCAGGCGGTCCCCTGGCCTCCTTCTGACCAATATACAGCCACCACTGGCACTAAGGCAGAATCTGTTTTCATCAAAAATTACAACAGATCTCCACTCCGACCTCCAGTGAGCTCTGTCTTGGCACCACTGCCGTCGGAAACGGCAATGGTTTGCAGTCAATGGAATACCGGCTACAGGCTGCCTGGCTAGGAGCTGTCCTTGAAGTAAACAGTTTCTTACCGTTCCTTGGGTCACGACGGTACCAACTGCAGCTCGAATGACAGCCGCATATGCAGTACGATGCGCCACAGCCGTACGCAAGATTCGGCGATCTTCCTTCTCAGTCGTGCCACCTGGCAGCTCGGAACTCGATCTTCTTGAGGTAGTACCATTCCTTGACCATAGCTTCCAATAATCATGCATGGTGGAAACATTACCACCAAGTCTTTCTGCAATATCGCGAAATGAAAATCCACCTTCTCGTAGCCAAATTGTACGACCTCGTTTAAACTCGGTGAGCTGTTGATAATGGCTTCTTCGTCTTCTTAAAGGCATTCCTGGCTAACATGAACGCAATTCGTCAAATTTCACGGAAAAATAATACTCACGAGCTTCACAACACGCTTTTAAAACAAGCCCTATTTGCATGTTCTGAGTGACGCCAGCTGCGCCACACTTATGCGCGGAGAGCGAAATTTCAATCGATGTCATCTTTCAGTTATGCAAACACGCCTACCAAATTTCGTTTATCTAACACGTCTTTCTTGGTGTTGGGATTTTTTTTTCCGCCAGTGTAAAATTAACCTATTGTTTTGGTGAAATAAGAATCCAAAGTCGTATAGAAGAACCTTCGTTTTGTTCATTGATGACAAAATAAATGAGAAAGAGACCTTTTCTGAGCACCTTACATATTTTCTCAAAAATGGTTTCGAACTAAAAGTTTTTTTTTTGGGGGGGGGCGGGGGGGGGGCAAAAGAAAAGAGCGATGTATCCGAATGAGCGATATAACGAGGGGCTACTGTATCTTAAATACAGATAGAATTATTGGTTTCTGATTAAAAAGAAAAAAAGAGTTAAGGTCTCAGTACTAGATGTTACGATTAGAAATATGAACGAAACGTAAACAATATTCAGTAAGAAATGGTGAGGGAGGAGTCCGGGGGTTTCTCCCTTGGGAAATTTTTCGAAATTGCAGTCTTAAAAATGCATTTTAGACGCTCTTTTGTAATATTAAGAAAAAAAAATCAGAGGCGATCCCCCGACAATTTTTTTAAAATTCAACTTTTAACAACGCACTTGTTGCTTTCGATTACATTTCGGAGCTGGGTTTCAGGATCTCTGCAACCAGAATTTTTTCGAAATTATGGCTCTAAAAATGCAGTTTTTGACAAGCTTTGGTGATGTGGGAAGAAGAGATTTGGGGACTCTTGCGTAACGAAATTGAAATCTTAAAAACGCTATTGAAGGCCATCTTTGGCACCGTTAAGAGAATTGGCAAGTTTTGAAAATGGACAATTATTTTGAAGCTCCATAAAAGCAAATTTAACGGACTTTTAATGATGTTAGAGGAAGGCGTTTTCAAAATATATCAAAACTCTTAAACGAAATTTTAGACGATTTTCAACGATGTTGGTGAAAGGCGGAGATGCTCTACCTCAAAATTTTTGAAGTTAGATTTTGAAACGCAGTTTTTGCTGGATCATTGGTAATGTTTGTGGAAGGAACAAATCCTCGATACTGCCTCGATATTTTCCGAAATTGAAATTCCAGAAAAGCAACTTCTGAATGATCTTCGATGATATTATCAGGAAGTTTGGAACTCTACCCCTGACATTTTTCGAAACTAAAATCCCAAGAAAGAAATTTTTGCATTTATTGAAAATTTTTTGCAAATTATTGAACATCTGTAGACACCCCCATTTTTTCGGCATGCCGGCTAATGCTGGATAATACGGTATTATGTTTTTCCAACCATATTCACCCGGAGAAAGCGTGTTTTCGCTTATGAAATATTCTTGTTCTAGCAAAAATGCTGTTGCCAATCGCGGTTCCTAGTACAATGCTGATTTTAGAAGTAAATTGTCTAAAATCCTGCCAAAAAATTACAGGATTAGAGGTCCTCAATCTGTATAATAAACATAATGCTGCACCAATTCCTCTTCTTTAAATGTTCATTTCTGTTCTTTTCTGTAAGAAGCATGAATTGCTAAGACTACGCGTCTTTTTAACCAATTAATGCCTAGCGTCCCATTTTAGGGACGGTCCAAAAAGTGTCTGAATTTACCAAAAATGAACATTTCAACCAAATAATAGAGTTCAATTATTACTTTGGTAAGGTTCAATTCATTATTAACAGATTGCAGCACGTAACCATTGTAAAATATGTTCTGTAAGCCGTGTAACCAGTATAAAAAATAACTTTGGAAAAAAAAAGGCCGGCATTAATGGGTTGATACACTTGTAGGTGCCAAAAATTGTTGAGTGTCCCGTTTCGAGAAAAAAATAAACGCTTACCTTAGGTTTGGATTAGCAATCTTCCTCCCATGAAAGCATATAAATTAATTTATAAAAACACAGCAAAATATGGGGATGTGAGCCTGTTTACGAATATATTCCTTGTATTTGTGTAACCAATAAGACAATGCTTCTAATTATTATTACATTGACAAAATTTATGCAACGTTTAATATTAAATTGGCTTACAATGTATTTCTTACTGTTATTTATTTTGTAACATTTGTCTAAATATTTCCAGAAATGTTTCATAAATTGTCAGTGACCCATAACAGAATTTAAATTTTTAACATCCTTTCTGCGATGGTTGTTTAGGCAGCCAAAAGAGTCAAGTGCCGCCATCTATTGTAAAGTTACAAAACTAATTCATGCATTTTACTTTTATTATATTTAATAATATTTCCTTTTAAAATATTGTAATAAAATAAAATGTATTGTAGAAAAAGCAGTATGTTTTGTTTCTGCATAACCCTTCATTGTTCCTGCCAATGTTGTATCCATTAAATATGAGCTCCACTACATCGGTTGGCACCCCGCCACGAAATAGAGCAACATTTTGTTTAATTGTCAAAATTTCTGTTGATTTCCAGCTCAACTTAGCCTTTCTTGTAAAACTCCTTTTACCTTTTGGCATCCCGAACTTAAATAATGTCTTCTTAAAAGTAAATGGATAAAATTCAAGGATTTTTCGAATGATTCTAACAGAGCTTAAAAGTCCCTCAAAAGAAGCCTCTAAAAAGGTCTTCCAAAGTAAGAAATTACGACCAAGACTTTTTCACATACATTCAATCACACTACTAAGCAATAACAGCAATTATAGCTCTCGAGAATGAAATACTTTCTGTGTAGAGTAAACGCCTGAAAAGCACACAATGTAAATAGGTATGGAAGAATCAGATTCAAAGCTAATTCCGTAGTCCGGGCCCTGGTAAAAACATGCGTGATCTTGAAGGAGTTTATGTTTGGGTTTTACAGAGGAGAAATTCATGATTGACTCAACGCCATTAACAGCTATTAGGTAACGCAAACCAGAAACCCTCACCCTATTTTCACTCGCCGCAAATTTATTGTTTTTTCCTTATTACTGATCATAGTCAATCATAGTTAAATTATGAAATAGCTACATGTGAAAGATCTAAAATTACAATTCACAACTTTTTCATGTTTTGGAAGGAGGTGACATTACCGCGAATCAATGTTAATATTTCTTAATTCCGCTATTTTTCATTACAGCACACTCCCTGGTCCCCTGTACCTCACTGTAAAAAATGAATGTCGTTTTTACCGTATAATTCACCTAATTTTACAGTAATAAACTGTCAAATTGCTAATTTTACAGTAGTAATAAACTGTAAAATTGCTAGTTTACAGTAATAAGCTGTAACATTGCTAGTTTTACAGTTTATTACTGTGCATTTTACAGTTTTAAACTGGAACCTCTGCTGCCAGTATTATACTGTTGTTTTTACAGTATAATACATCCAGTTTCATGGTAACAAAATGTAAAATTGCTAATTTTACAGTAATAAACTGAAAAAAATCTCTAGTTTTACAGTAAAAGACTGTAAAATAGCTAGTTTTACAGTTTATTACTGCGCTTTTACAGTTTTAAACTGAAACCTCTGCTTGCCGTATTATGCAGCAAAAACAACAACTCATTTTTTGCAGTGTACCACAAATGTGATTTACCAGTAGAGTTGGACCTTGGAGACAGTTCTGCCTGAACTTTTAATTATTAATGCATTTTGTTACAAGTAATGAGTAATAAGAAAATTGCACAATGGTAACACGTTATTTTTGATTAGGCAACGCTCCGCAACCTTCCCCCTGTCAAGCGCATTGTTTTTTGCACAAAAATATCTTCGAATGCGCGTGCATGATGACTCATTAGGTACATTGGGACATATTTTTGCGCAACCAACGAATGTTGCTTAGTTGAAAATGACTTTGTAATGGTCAAACAATTTGAGAATAAAAGCAATGAAAGCAATTAAAGTAATAAAAGCAGTCATTTCTAATTCAAGAAAAAAAATGACATTAAAATTCAAGTTTTAAACGAATTGAGTTAATCTTTCGGCGATTCCTTGATCGCACGGGATGGGATCGAATCCATCCCAAAACCCCGCGGGATTGTAATCGGCGTGAGATTGAAACCCCTAATCCGCATCTGAGGGACGACCATATTATATCAGTCTGTATCCTATCAGTAGATTAAGATCAATTTTGCAAGCCGAGGACACGAATCAATTGAAAAGGTATAAAGACTAAAAAGATTGTAACATGTTTAAGCAGCAATCAATGCAAAAAACGTTTGAGTCTAGTACATGACTGAGAGTTATTTAACATTTAAGCGCTAACAAAACTATCCTAAGTGGTTATTAAGCGGAGATGTGTTTTAAGAAATTGTTTTCAATGCACTTTAGGGTGAAGAATATCATACATTGTTCTCGCTAAATTAAAAACAAATGGTTATTGGCAATGGAGTAAATTTTATCCATGTCAGGTTTATTTCCTGTGTTTCAGGCACAATGTTTAGGCTTCACACTCTTTATAGGTTAATAAGCTTACATTCTTAACCAAATGAATTTCTGCAGTTTTGTGAAAAGTTATTAACGCTAAGGTGTGAGAAATCGTTACTCCAATAAAGTTCCTGCGCAGTTGAAAGATATATTTTTTATTGTATATTTTTTTAAAGGTTTCATTACAAGAAATATGGTAACGAAGTTTGTTTTTAAAGTGGATAAAACATATCCAGCATTGCATATGCTTTACATAAAAGATTTAAAAAGAAAAATTAATGCTATGAAAAATTTAATAACAGAAAAGTTTTTATAGCGTAGTTCTGGTAAAGAGATGTTTGACATTGGACTATGTTTGGATGGAAAGAGGTGAAATTCTTACTAGAATATCTTATGAAAAAAAATAATAAGTAGCAATTGAAAGAACATGGTCAAACATGTTTTGGGAGGCATAAATTATTTGCCCTCGTGTACCCGTTATCAAAATATGAAGTCGAAAAATCTCGCGAAATTTTAATAAAAATATACAAATTCACCGAGTTTTGGTGAGTAATGTAAGACATTTTTCATACGCATCACAGATGGATATTCTATCATGTCTTGTAATCTAGTACACATAATTCTAATTTTTCGGAGCAAAATAAATAAAATCAGTACCCAATGAGTAAAACTCACTGTACATTTTAAGCATTTTATCTTACATATTTCATGATCTTTAAAACGGTTATAATAAGTTTACAGCAAGGTTAGATGAAAAAGGATAAAAAAAATCATTCGTGGTAAAATATGATGGAATAAAATGAAAACATCAACGTAAAAAAACTTAAAACTTTCTTACTGTGTATTGAATACTTTTAACAAGGGCCTTCGTTTTAGTCTTTTTACAGCTGTTTGCATTTTTGGTAACATTTTTTTTTTTTTTTTTCATTTTACTCAATAATTTTAGTTTGCTAATTTCCTTCCGGTTTTAGTATAAATGGTCACCTAATTAGAAGAATATATATCTAGCATTTTGAATTATATATAATTTTAATTAATTTAATTAATTATATTTTAAGGATAATTTTTATTTAATTCTAGCATTTTTTAAGACAGATAAAAATAAAAGTGCATACACTGCAAAAAATAAACTGGTGTTTTTAAAGTATAATACTGGCAGCCGAGGTTCCAATTTAAAACTAAAATGCACAGTAATAAAGTGTACAACTAGCAGTTTTACAGTTTCTTACTGTAAAGTTAACAATCTTACAATTTATTGCCGTAAAATTCAACTGTATTATACTGTAAAAACAACAGTATCAGCAGAGGTTCTAGTTTCAAACTAAAATGCACGGTAATAAACTGGTGTTTTTATAAAGTATAATACTGGCAGCCGCGGTTCCAATTTAAAACTAAAATGCACAGTTATAGACTGTAAAACTAGCAGTTTTACAGTTTCTTACTGTAAAATTAGCAATTTTTACAGTTTATTGCTATAAAATTAGCTGTATTATTTTATATATTATTATTAATTTTTTACAGTGTAGATTGCAAATGGCAAAAAAAAGTTTTCAATATAAGGGTTATACAAGGTTCCAATTTAAGTATGAAATGCCTCTCCAACGCTCGTCCCACACGACTTGCTCTCCAACGTTTCAGTTTTGATGAAGTACTTTCACACAATTGATACATGGGAGTAGGTAATACGTTCTATTTTTACCTTGAGTACTCGCATTGCTCGTAATTTGTTGATGTAAACTTTTGATTTCAAATATCCCCAGAAGTAATATTGTCAAAGGGTACAGTTACATGTCCCCTCTTTCATTCATTACGTTGAGAAGTTTGCTGTTGACTCTACGAGTACATTAACCTGACATAATCAACTATTTGGTTTCTTATTTATTCTTAGTAGTTCCTCCGCTCTTGAAATGATTTTTTTTAAGAACTAAATAGCAGATTGTAGTAATTTAGTAATCAGATAAAGTTTTTATACTTCTTAAAATAATAAACAAATTAAGGTTTTGTATTATTTTAAGAAATTTAAACACTTGTCCTCTCCCTACTCTTGACATTATACTTTTTAAAGGCTTTAGTTGATAAATATTATAGATAGTTTATTAAGTAATTTGATAGAGATTTTATACTTTTAGAAATAATGCACAAATTTAGGTTTTATTCTCTCTAGAACAAATAAATTGGACTTTATAATACAAAAAAGTACTCTTCAAATTTAAAAATGAATCCCTATCACAACGTCTACTTTTCTTTTATTATTGATCAATTCATTATGGAATCGTTATTTGAGGAAAAATGGCAACATAGCGTAGAGGAATTTAAAAGCAAGTATGGATATCCCCGATCCAATTATTGGAAATATCAGCAAATTCCAAATCCCTTCCCTGCCACTCCTTCCCTGTACCATACTCTATATCAGACAATCTATTCTCGAATTTCTTTTTCATTAGGATACTTTCTTCGGGTTCCTTCTTGCAGATCGCTGCAAAATTCTTTCTTTGTCAGGTACGCCATTCCTCGAATACTTTTTCTCGAGCTCTCCAGTGAATTTCTCCTCGCATTAGGCAGGACACCAACGAATTCATTCTTTCAGGTGCACATTCTTCAGACTCTGCCCTTTCAAAGACACCTATCAGACACAATCCAATAAGAAACTGTTTCTCCTTTTTTTTCTCATGATCAGTCATTTGAGAAAATCTTTCGTCTGATTTTATACGAGAATGATCTTCAAAAATAGGGTCTGAGAAACTTCGCAGATCCCTGCCCTTTTTAATATGGATGCCTATAACACGGTGGAGAAATTCCAGAAATAATCGTATAGTTTGTTGAAAAGAGAGCGGGAGACTGAGAAATTTATGTTTTAAATTCATATAAAATATTAGATTCATATAAAGCATTACAGTATTGACAAATCGAAAACACAAGTTATTTCAGAAAAAAAAAAATACTGTGACCTTTTCAATTGCAGTTGTAACGAGAAAATTTTCGTACTCAAGCTGCTTGTTTCTGACATTGTTATAACAATTCCGTTTTATTTTGAACGAATTGTTACTGCAGCACTTTGAGTTATATACTCAGAATTGGCAATTTCCACGGAAAAAGACGTATTGTCTCGTGCAAGAGAGATCAAATATAATTCATTTTAAATGATAATTTAAAATGGTTATGAACAAAATTACGTTGTCTAAGAAATAAAAAACGTATGTACGATTGTTTAAGCAAAACGAACATGGTCGATACCTTTTGAAATTTTTACTTTTGAATGATGTATGTAAGTTGTCACGTGCGAGACCAAATGGTGAACTTTATGTGGAGGAGACCTAAATATCATCATGCACTCAATAACAAAAAAATCGACGCACCAAGAAGGAGTTGTTCCATTGAGAGTGCGTTGATTTTTTTGTTATACTCGTAAAGTGTAAATACATTTTTTCAAGTACAGTTAAAGATTGCCACATGCATTCTTGCTTCAATCTATATATTTAACTCAGCAATTTAAACTCTCTGAAACATTTAGTATTCGCATTGTGCAGGTCTTGAAACAACAGCTATAAAAAAATTACTAATGTACTAAAAAAGTAATATGTAAAATTCTCAAACATGTTAAAATTTTCTTCTTTAAAATTTTGCAATAAAATTTAACTATATGCGTATAAAACAGCATAAACATAATATGCATTAATGTAATAGTAAAACACATATTCTGTTAATTATTTCTTACATTTTAGTAACATGTTTACTGATGTCTTTTATTTATTTATATTTAATTATTTTTTAACGTCATTTTAAGCTCCAACTGAAATTTAGGAAAAAAAATTACAGTTGCTAAATTTCTATAGCTTGCTCTTGTTTTCAACTGTATTACCTTATTTTAGGCAGATGACTCTTGTTCGTCAGATAGCTCTAATTCCGGCCGGATGCCAGCCATGGAATCTGAATATAGTGGATTCTTCTGGAGACAGATTCGCCTATGCAGCAACTTTGGCAATCTATATTTACGAAGTAAGTATTAGATTTTTATTAATGCATAACAGAAAGAATCAGTCTAGTATTTTAGATGTATTCGCATGACTAAAAGTTAGGTTTGAGCTCTTGCATCTTGAAGAATTATCTTCGCTTATATTATTTATTTAAAATTATTTTAAATAAATAATATTATGTACTTTAAAATTATTTTCAGATGAAGAAAAACTTTTCGCATTATATTGATCGAACAAATTCTCACAAAATTTTATAATCAAATATTTACATTATTCCCATTTAATGTTCAACTTCTTAGCCAAACAGGATACTATTCTTTCTCGTTTTTACAAATAAAAACTAGTGTATAGAGGAAAGCTACCATTCAGCCACCAAAGGCTCAACCATCTTTGCCAAAGTTAAGAGAAAGTTCACATTCATCTTAGCTGCACGATTCATCCTTCTCCATTGCCTAGTAGACATTCAACAATTTGATTTTGTCTTATTAATGCATTCGGTTGTTTTATACCATCCCAGTTAATAATTCACGTTCGTAACTGTTATACACTTTCTTAATTAATAAATCATTTGCTATTCATTCACTGGATATTCGTCTTTTGATTAATCATCTAGACACTATTCATCCTTTCAGTTTATCACCCAACTTGGATTCGTCTTTTCGTTAATCACTCACTTGCTATTCAGTCTTTTGATTAAATGCTCAATTCCTATTCTCCTGCATCTAGATTTGTTCCGAAACGTGCTCTTATTTTTGCAAAACTTAATCCGCCATGTTCTTTATTTTGTTGTCTTGTAGTACAAAAATCTTTTAGAATGAGGAAGTATTTCGATTTCAAATCAATGGTAGTGAAATGTAATTATTTTAATAATTAATAAGTATGTTCACAATGATAGTAAACGTTGCCAGAAATTCTTTATTGGAAGAACTAAAGCATACTTCCAGTCTAAAAATGGTAGTTTAGGAATAGATATAGTTGCTCGTATGCAAATTACTCTTTAAAAATTATTTATTAGTTTCATGCATCATTTTGTTTATTTATCGGTATTTTATGTTATGAAAACTCTATGCTCATATAAGTGAATGTATGTGTTAGTGTGTGCAGTTCTTTATACTAATCTAGTTTGCGTTGGATCTTTACCAAATTTGGCGTGGATTTCCTTTGATCCTAGAGAATTTCCAT
This sequence comes from Uloborus plumipes, assembly GCA_038373865.1. Taxonomy (NCBI): domain Eukaryota; kingdom Metazoa; phylum Arthropoda; class Arachnida; order Araneae; family Uloboridae; genus Uloborus; species Uloborus plumipes. Next base: position 64,456 of record JAXGGA010006051.1, read on the forward strand.
ACGGGGGGGGGGTGGAATTTTAAGAAATTCAAGTTGGTTTAGTTTTTAATTTTGAGGCATAAAAATGTTCTGTTCTTAACGTTGAAGAGAAATCGTACTTTTTTTTTCTTCTTTTATTAAAGATGAATTGTTGATCATACGTCATTTGAAGCATTTTTTTTTTTTGTTTTCCAATTAGAGCGTGCAGTCGAGAAATGCGGTTAGTCTTGTATGAAAAAAATTGCTGAGGTAGCCTTCCTTTTTGTTCCCTCTATTGTTTTAGGAAAAGGGGATATGTGAGCCGACTTTACAAAATCATAGTTAGAGTTGGCAATCATGTTTTGATGAGAACTATCCGCCGATTCTGCAGAACTTGTACTAATCTAAGTCGAAGCTAGTCTTGTACATGGTGTACAATTTACAAAGAACATGTAACCTGTTCACTTTGAGTAGTTTCATCTGGACTACTTGACTCTAATTCTGCTGCAGCCAAATCAGTGTCATTAAACACATGGCAATTAACAATCCAAATTCCTGTTCTTTGGAATCAACCCACAGCATTTGCCATGGCCTTGATTGCGGTTTGCCCATAAGAGTAACCAAACAGTTCTCCAATGCGATATTAGATAATAGATCTCATTAGATGTTCTCGCATCCATGTATCACATGCTCCATTAAAATATGTAGACAGACTGAATAAAGACCACATCTACGTGCATGATGTGCTTAAAGAGAAAGCATTATAAGTACAGTCATTCAGGGTAACCTTTGAGTTATGATGACTAAATGTGAACCACTTCAAATTGTTCAATATATTCCAATTTTAAATTAAATTTAGGCCTGTTTCTATATTCTCTTGGCGTGGTTATGAAAAAAGTTTATTAATTTATGTTTTCCAAAGCAAAATCTAGCAATATTATACACTGTCAACTTTGCATTTCAATATATTACACTTAAGCATAGCAGTTTTCCAAGAAATTGCAGCGAAACTTTACTCTTACTAATAGATAACATAAGAAAAAATGAATGTGTAAGTTTACAGGCAATTGTAGGGTAACCTTACGCAGAAATTAGTGTTACGTTACAATAAAATACAATGATGTAACCTTCCACGAGCGATGAGTAAACATCAGTTATATCAGTACAATTACTCCAGAAGAATGGAGGCAGTGTTGCTGCCGCCGATTTAATTGAGTAAGGTTGCACAAAATTTTTTACCGTGAGTTTACCGTATGAGACCAAAAAGCTTTGAAAATATGACTTTCTTTAATTTTAGTAATTTTAACTGGTTCTCACACAAAAACAAGTCAATTTTCATGCTGATGATCTTACTTACATATGTGATAATATCAGTAATTATTTATATCAATGAACAAGATCAATGCAGTTTTAGCATTTTTTAAGAGGAATTATATTTTTGAAGTACAGCTTCTTACACAGTAAACACTAAAAATTAAAAATCATTTTTTATGGCAATAAGAACTTGTCAGAAATATTTTTAAATTATAAACGAAGCGGAATAAATAGTGTTTGGTTACTATTTATTACCCTGGCAATCTATATTTAAATATTTATTTTTAACCATTAGCACATTCGCGATAAATTCCTTTGCAGCTCTTGCACATTCATATTTTCAACATAACAAAATATTTATGGTAAACAAAAATATTTATGCATGGAAAATGATTCGAACAATTTTCACTTGAGATTATGTCGAAATAATAACTCATCGATTAAACTGCTTATAATTAAAGTAACTCATGCATTTATTTATTTCCATTTACGATGTAATAATTATAATCTTAATTAAAAAGCTCTTTTTCTGTTCACTCTTTATGCTTGCTTAAGATATTTCCAAATAAAAGTTTTTTTTTTTTTACTAAACTGCGTCTTTGAAAAAAAAAAGAGCCATTACTCAGCAATTATATTTGTTTGAAATTGTAATTTAGTTTGTAATGGGCTCCACCTGGTTTTCTAACAGACCTTTCACAGCTTGTGTAGAACATTGCGATTAAATTTAGAAAAACTTCACACCCAGATGCTGCTCCGAGTTAGACGGGAAAAAAATCTTTGACGAAAAGAGCTTTCGAAGTTAAAAGGTTTTTTTCTACAAGAAAAGCTGGAAAAGCCTTAAAAAATGCTGACCACTGCTTTGAAGTTTGTCTCGAACAGATTCGCTTAAAAGGATTCTTTCAAAGCAAACTAAAGTAAAGAGAATGAACAAACAATTGTTTAAAATTTAAAACAGCAACTCTTTAAAATGTCTGGACTTTTGAAAAGAAGGATTAAAATCAGAACTGTGTGTACAACTTTCTCAAAAACTGAAAGTTCTGATAAGATGCATTTCAAAAAGAATACATTACTGTCGAATTACTTAAAAGTATTTTGTAATAGACGAAACTTTTTATACCCTTGAAAACATTTGCAGCATTTTGTAGTTTGTTTTCGAAGATAAAAAGTTGATTGAAAATGGTGAAAACAAATTTTATCAAAGAAATATGAGAGACTCTAATAAATCACGTACTCCGAAAGGTTAGCGATTATATTTGAAATAAATTAAGAGTATTTTTTTACATTGGCTTGGCAAATTTTGAGCTCTTGATGTATGTATTTCTCCTGAAAGAAAAATTGTAAAATTAAATATCAAAAGTAATTATTATTAACTATGTCGAATGAATTAATTTCAAATCTCTATTAATTATACAGAGTCTGTGCAAACAAGTAACTTCATAGCAGCAGTTTTTTTTCTTTTTACAAAATTTTCTTCATCAGAATTTGCACAGCCACGTACAGGCTTAAATATTGCTGAACCTCAGCCATTGAAAGTAATTCATAAAAACCATTTAAATCTTGGTCCCTAAGTACACATATAGAGTCTATATTTTGACTTGGAGTAGCGATCAGCATGCTTATACTCAAATTTGGACATGTACAAAGGAATCGTAGAGTAAAAAAGAAGCTTCAATTTCGTAAGCTAATACTTAAGTTCTTATATAATCACTTACTTTATGTTTCACTGATTGGTCAGAAATGTATTCATTCAATTTTAATTACTTTATTTAATAATACCTCATCCCTTTTAGCAGATCCAGCAGGAGCCAAGGCCCTTGTCAGTTTCATGCCCTGGCAATTACGCGCATAAATCTTATACTATTCCTAGCCGGGACCCTAGTTTCCGACTAGACTGATATGGCCTCTCGTCAGCGTGATCTTTTAGCCCATTTCATCATTAAAGCCTTTCTTCTCATGTATCAACCACAGATGCCTTTTTCAAAAGTATTTGAAAATGCAACAAAAGTACAGGGTTATTCTAAATGATGGACCCCTTTTTAAAAATTCATATTTCTTAAAGTTTTCAACGAAAATTAACATTCTTTATGTCAACGGAAAGAGGAGATTTGAAATTTTTTTTTCATGTATAATCATAAATGTTCAATGTGTCCACCGCGTGCTGTACGGCAAACATGAGTGCAGTAACCGAATTCGTCCCACACACGGCGAAGTGTATTTACCGTTACAGAGTGAACGGCGGCAGTGATACGGCTCCGCAGATCATCCAGAGTTATTGGTAGAGGTGGAACATAAACAGCGTCCTTAACATAACCCCATAAGAAATAATAAAAGAACGCAGAAAACTGAAGAACGCAGAAAACCTTTTGGTCCACGGTCGCCATTTTCCTCAGCTGCGCCTGTAAATCAAATTATAATCTAATCCGGTGCAAACTCTACTGGTGCACCCTTTTTTTGCAGCTTCAGAAAAAATTTTTGCACTAAAAAAAAATTTGAAATTTCATCTTTCCATTGCAATAAAGATTGTCCATTTCGGATTTGTACTTTAATAAATATGAATTTTTAAAAAGGGGTCCATCATTTAGAATAACCCTGTATTTCAAAAGTACATAGTTGAAAATGCATTGTGACTAGCTAATTGTTTAAAATGCGTTGTCTAGTATGCTATGCTAGACTTATTAAACCAACTCCTTTCTCTTCCACGATTATTTAGTTATACCTTAAATTAAAGGGTTTAGTGGAGAAGGAGGTTATATGACATTTGTTAAAATTTGGAGATGATCATGTGATGGTTTCTAAATTCAAACACGTATCACATGAACTCTTTGTGTAACACTGCCGTAGAGTAGCACCAGCTAAATGATCATTTCCAACCTCTAACAAATGTTCACAAAACCTCTTCTCCCACTCACCCCTTAAATTGTAAGCACACATTTCCAATAATCATTTTAATTTTCACATGTTGAATTTAAAGCAATTCCTTTTCAATATTGTATGCTTGTATCAACTTCAAATATGATGATAATCTTATAGATTAATATTTTAATAAACTTCAAAAGTAGCATTGTTTTTCGCTTCAAGGTAGTCTCTGAGTGCAATCTAGTCGTTATTAATAGTTCTTTCAATATTACTTTTCTTTTTCGTTTACAGTTAAATCGAGAGAGCAAGCAATTCTACCTGCACTCCATCATGTCAGAGCACAAAAAAACCATTTGCGCCATTGCATGGCACCCCAAGGACAAAGATGTACTGGCGAGCAGCAGTACTGACTTCAAAATATGCATCTGGCACGTCAGCAAGCACAAGTTACTGGCCTCTCTCAACACCCCTCATTCTGTACCATCATTGATGGCCTGGTTTCTGGCAGACGATGACTGTATCGCATATTGTGATGGCAAAGGACCACTTTATATATGGAAGTACACATTGAAAAATGGAAGGGAGGGCCCTCTTTCGCATCCCTTGAAGGAAATATCATCTGTTTTTTCCAACATCACGCAGATTAGTTGGCATCCATCCGACGCGGGAAGATTTGCTATGGGTCATGCGGACGGAACTGTATCCTTATATTTTCAAGGTAAAATATGCTCACAAATATTCTGCTTATAAGCGATATTATTATACTATATTAGGAATAAAACTAAAAATCAGCAGATCTTAAGAAAATGTTTCCTTATCAGATTTTGAGGATGAACTCATCAGTTTTCTTCAGATGCTGCTTAACACGGGGACTGCCAAACTACGCGATACTTCGTAGCTCTCAGCTACGTCTCAGCTTAGCTGAGAGAGTAGACCCCGAGCTATTTCGTAGTAGATGTATTTGCTATTTTTGCGCAAATTCGTGTTCGTATGTAGTATACCGACATTAATAGAGATATTTTTCTTCTGTGAGGGTACCAGTAAACTAAAAGTGATTCACAAATACACTAGTCGCAACAAGCTTAAATGCAACGAACTTTTCGTTGCTTGGAAGTCAACGTGCTAAGAGTTCATCTTTAATTAGAACGTTTTATCAAATATGTAATTTCAAAGCCAATGACAGTCAATATTCAATACAATCTCCTTATATCAAATAGAAGTGTATGAATAAAGTGAAAAGCAAAAACAATGATGCATTCACCTGAAAATGTCCTACTGAATTTCCAACCCTATTTAAAAGTATACAGTCGACCAAAAGATAAAATTGATGCCAATTTAAAAAATGCCAGAGTTTGTAAATTATTTGCATTAAATAAAATTGTGCGTTAATAATATCTAGTTCGAATTCATGACTGAAAACTAACTTCGACAGAAAACTAATATTAGTAAAATGTTACAATTAAACTTGACTGCTTTTTTATTTAATATGCTTAGGCTGAACCAGAAAAAGTAAAGAAAACACGGAGGGAAGGAAAGATAAACCAAAAACTGATAAAATGTTATTTTTGCTCATTACAGAAGGACGAAAACCAGAACTTTGAAGAAAAAATAAACCTGCAATGTATTATGATAAGTCTTTCCTAATCAATTCCGAAGAGATTACATTTTTTCTTTAAATCGTATCCGTATTAAATTCATCAATGTTTTGATTTGAAAGGATTTCTGAATTTCCTTTGTTGGTTTTGAATAATCTTAATTTAAATCCTACTTAGGTTTTTATGTACTTCTAATGCCAGTACTTCTTACTGTCTTTAGATACTTTTAAACCTAATGCTTTTAGATAATCTCATCCCATAATTTAATCGGTTTTGTTCATAAGCAACAGATTGATTTTCTGTAGGTATATTTTTAATTTTAAACTTTGATTGGAATATTGAGATTTTCAAGTTTTGCTTTTATCAATAAACATCTTTTAAAAATTAAGATAGACACAAATTAAATAAGAGGTGGAACAATGAGAGGTAGAAAAATTCCTTCTAGTATGGTACATCGTAGAGCCATGGGAATAAAAACGAGACACTTCTTCATATTTGAAGATTATTTACACAAGAGGCACATGAAATGTGTCAATTTTTCGTGAATAATGTACTCGATAAACTTTAATTACTCAAATAATGTTATGGGGTGATTTTTTTACGAAAATGAGCAAAACTAATATTTTCAATGAAAACATCCGTTTTTATCAGATTTTCAATAATCATTAACATTCAACTTCGAGTACCAAATTTTGTTTCATTTAAGTTAAAGTTGCTGCACCACATTTACATGGAAAAAAAAATCCACCTCGTAATATTGCAAAGTGCTTTGATATTTTTGCATATAATATTAACCCTACCTAAGTTACTATGAATATTACTTTTAATATGAGAGTGTGAACTAACTTTTTTGTCTTGTCAAATGTAAGACCTGAACAAGGGTCGGCCACTTTCTCAAGTGGTCAGGGAAGTCCAACCCAGATGGGGAGGTTCCGGGCTCGAGTCGCGGCTCGGGAGTGGATGTACTTGCTCTCTCCTTCCCTTCCATTGAGGGAATGTGTCGTTGTGCTGTGAATAGTTGACTACCCTATAAACAGGTAGTTGTGTAATGTGGACGTCCCATCAAATTACGGTACAGTTGGAAAAGTGAAAGCAGGGCATCCTAAATTGCCAATCTAGCTGGCACAAGACGACAACAACCTGAACAGGGAGAACAATTTTGTTATTAGAACTTCCACATTAACCCATTAATACCTAGCGTCCCTTTTTAGGGACGGTCCAAAAAAGGGTCTGAATTTCCCCAAAATAAGCATTTCAACCAAATAATAGTGTTCAATTAGTACCTTGGTATTGTTTCAATTCGTTATTTACAGAGTGCAGCACATAACCATTGTAGAGTGCGTTCTGGAGTAGTTTTAATATGATCTTTGTCAAAAGGACATCGTTCACAATCTCAAGAAAAAATGCTAAGTTTTCAAAGTTATTCCCAGCTTTCCATTTAATGTTAATTGCTGATTTTATTTCTTCTCATAAAAGGTCTTTTTAAATATTATACCATAGGCAGAAAAAAAATCTAAGTAAAAAAAGTATGTACCCTTTGGGGTCTATCGTAACTTTTAAGGGACGATTTTTCTTTCCTTAATAAAAAATTTCTTTTTTACATAATATTTTGTTTATTACTTTTCCTGTCCATTAAAAACTGTTTGTAACCAGTATACAAAATATCTTTGGGGAATATAATGTCAGGCATTAATGGGTTAAGAACAAACTGAACCCAAATCCTGCTGGAGAAAAAAAGATTTACTGACACTAACTGGCAAGTTTACTCATTTAAACTCACTCTGTTACTACACTTAGAATTATAAGGTTTGCTATTTTTTATATTTTATTTATTTGTTTATTTATTTATTTAAATATTTGCACGTCCATCCGATACAAATACATCGCTAAATAAATTTTTCCATCTACATGGGAAATAATTTCTCGTAAAGTTATAGACTTTTATTACATTCCCCGTTACAAGCTGGGGATTATATAAATAAGCCGGTAAGTTTGATAAATATTGAATAATTTATCATATTTACCGATTTTAGTTTTGGTATTGAATAATGATCGGGAACTGTGCAAAGTCTCCGAGTTCATCATATGTACATTTATTTGCTCTCCATGAAGAACAACGTATAATTACAAGTTTTTACCCGATTTATTTTGTACTAATCACTAGCATAAAGAATACTCTAACGAATTAGAAAACTAAAATATAATGCTTTCCATTTTTGTTTTTTTTTCTTTTTTAAATCTCTAACTATAAGATTTTTTTCAACAGTTTGAAAACAAATAACTTCAACAAATCCATAGCATTTTCAATCAATTACTAGTCGAAATCCTACGACGTTTGATTTTTTTTTTCTATATTTTTTTCATGCATTTTTGTCAATAACGATAAAAGTTGGAAACTCATTGAACATATTCTCTTTCACTTTCCTCCCTGTGTTATTTCCCCCAACTCCGAAATTATATCAATTTCAGATATAAAGTTTTTCAATGATACCGACAGAAGGGTATAGATATGAAAAATTGCAAATCAAATACTCAGTAAGAAATTCCATTTTTTGCTTCACTGAACTTCATCGCAAATATCTTTGTTGAAACTCTGCTTGTATTATTACAAATAACGAGGGAGAAAGTTTCGAAATATCTTACTGCTTCAGGTTGTATACGTGATTACAACAATTTTAGAAGTATATATCTCAATAGAGGAAATGTCAATTTTCAAGTCAATAAAACATTTTAATCTTT